>JAJGRX010001262.1:1372500-1455245 GCA_025461125.1 Carex kokanica
ATTCAAAAAACTGTCTTTTCAGATATTTGTGCAGGTCACACCGCACGGAATTTGATGCGACTACATGATTTTTGATGCATATGCACAAGATACCTTTTTCAAGTTGGTAGATAACCAGATAGGTAACACTATATAATGATTGGTCCCAAGGCACAAGATAACATAGAAAAACACAGAAACTGAAAAAACATTTTTTTTTCTTTAGAAAAATACAGCTCTGTGTGCATTCTCTTCTTCTTCCACCATCAAATAATAGAGAAAAGAAATACATTAGAAAAATTGAAGATGATTCTCAAGGGTCATATATTGTTGTCTTGGAAGACTTGATCCACGACCGTACGACAAAAAGGCGAGAAAGACTTCTTGCCATTAAAGACTTGTCTCGTGCTCACGGAGATGACTGTTGCTCTACCAAGGCTTTGGATATTGCATGACAACTGGCATGAAATTATATATTATGTTCTGCACTTCTAATTTATGTTTTGGATCTCTTTGGCATAGGACAATCATTAGATTAAGATGGAGAACTATTTCTCCTTCCCCGGAGTGTAAGTGTTTGATCCCTAGATGAGATGTAATTGTTTGATCTCTAGATAAGACGTAATTATTTTGCTTTTATGATTCTCCATCACAGATAAGACCGTCATAATTCAAATAAGCTCAGCTTAATTTTAACTCACTTTTGCATCTTAAAAAATAATTTGTTTATCATTCTTATTTTCCAACAATGAGCATGATCAATCGAGCTATATGAATGGTGGGTTGTGAATCCGCTCCCTCGTTGCCTCCATGGATCATATCACTATATGTTATATACATTCAGATTCGCACTATTTATCAATCAAACGGCTGTTGGAGCAAGAGAACGTCAGGACGACTGGACGAGTACCTTTCTTTAATTTTTTTTAGTCCTGCATGATAGAAAATTTTCATCCTTTTCGAAGAAAAAATTAATTATCCGTTCAATTTCTTCTTGTGTGTTTTTCCAGAATATAACCCATTGAGCTGTACTAAGAAAATTTCTTCTAATTGCTCATAGTACACTTTATTATACATTTATACTTATACATGTTAAAAACAATCAAAAATGTAAACTTAATTATCCGCTTTAGAAAGTATATAGCTAGTACCTAGAACAATATTTTCTTTGAAGCCACTACTCTGTACTAATGCGTACTATTAACGCGCATTACATATAGCTCCTGAATAAAAATACTTTGAGGGGCATCCGTGAAAAATACTAAATTTGATATTTTTTAAGGGGTATACTCGGAAAAATTCAGCTGAGAAGAGAGAACACGATGGATGTGATTTCTGAAATTACTAGGTTCTAGTGACTAGGTTGAACTGACCATTCCTAGGTAAAACTTGGGCGGTAGAGAAATTCACATGATACGTGTCGGCTTTTGGTTCCTTCTCTTTGTATTTGTCACAGAATTCACGCTCCATATTCCCTCTCTTTTCACTTTCACTTTCAGAAACAAAAAATTTAAGCCATTCGTTTTTATTTGCAGGATCTTCTATAACAGAACTAACCGAACTAAAATTATGTCGAGTCATACGACAACCGGGATGAATCATAAATATTAGAGCATATAGTAACAAATAATATTCGTTCATTTTCAGAATCTTGCAAAACAAATTAATCAACCAGTTTTTGACGAATTCTAATATATTATATGTATTATGTAAGAATTGTTACCAAAGTTTACTAATACATTTCTTCCCGAATTATTGGTTATATTTATTGACTTCTATTTTTTTTTTCTAAAATTATCAATATATTGGTATATTAATTACGTTATATAAATAAAACTTTTTTCGAATTCTATTTAAGTTACAATTTTAATCTCGTAGATTTTCTCCGAATTTCAAATCGTGTATTTATGTATTATAGGAAAGTTTTTTCTACCTAATGGAATATGGATTGAGGATTTGAGGTAGTCAGATACAAACGACACGAAATCATCTTTCCACGGAGGACGCGCATAGAATCAGATTCAAGTGTTTTGTTTATTGAAGCGCAAGGCCCAAACTAATTACTCTGATTTCATATTCCATGAGATAACTCAATTTTTGAATTTAGACCGGACTGCTGGATCTGCTTTGGCACGAATATTAAAGAAATCTCGTGTATTCTCAGGGGCGGATGCAGGATTTCTATCCGGGGGGAGCAGGGAAGGGCAAATCCATTTCATGGAGGGCAAACGTCAAATTTTCGAAAATTTTCCACTAAAATTCAAAAAATTCGATATCTAGGGGGCAACGGCCCCCTTTGTTGGATGAACGTGGGTCCGCCCATGTGTATTCCACTTCAAACCAGATTGACTCTGATTTTGATCGCACAGTTCAAATCCAAACTCAAAATTTGATCATTTACCTACAGGGGCGGACCCACATGAGACCAGCCCCCCACCCCTTGAATTTTGATTTTTAATGGAGATCTATCGATCCCGACCGACTTTGCCCCTCCTGAAATTTTTTTTACCTCCCTCTTGATTTCTGATTTGTAATTTAGATTAAATTTAGCATTAAAATTAAAATAAATTGCTTGAATTATAATTGGTAATTAGAATTATAAGTTATAGCATCATAAATTATAAGTCATAGTATTCGAAAGTATAAGTTAAACTCGAGTCCCAATTAGTTAATGGGTTTAAATCCGATTAGCTATTTAATTTCGATTCGCCATTTTTTTACGCACCTAACGAAAATCCTGGATCTGCCCTTGTTTACCTGTGTTATGGATTCATATCTCTATTTTTAAAATTGAAACAGTCAATCTAAACAGTTAAACATGATCTTCATATGAAAATATACTCGGAGATCAAATTTTATATTTTTTTACTATTTTATTAGATAGGTAGAAAATCACTAGTTTAGTAGTTTGGAATATATGGTTTAGAAATTTTAAAATAAGTGATTCTCTACCTATCAGAAATAGTTATAGATTCTACAAAATTTAAAATTGTCTCCAAGTACAATTTCTTTTTATTTTATGGTGCTCCAAGTACAATTTCATATGATCAGGAGCATGTTTAATAGTTCAGATCGACTGTTTGAACTTTAAAAACATAAATATGAGTGCATAGTACGGACTGCTTTGTAATATGCATATTACCATTGTCTCACTCGTTAATAAAAGTTTGGATTTTATATTTTTTCAAAGTGTTACTGTACTTCTTTATATATCCTTTTCTTAACCAACTACTCAGATATGATTGAATATTTCATCAAGTGTATAAAAGTCTTTTTATTTTTTTGTAGAACTTTTATATATAAGTGCAGTAAAATTCTACAAAATTTTCTTCGTTTTAGGCCCTGCATGTGAGGTATTGTTTTGATATTTATGGAACCACAGATCGAAATTTCATTCGTTTCACAGCCCAAACAAGAACAAACAAGAACAATTTTTTTTTTAAAAAAAAAACAAGGAATTTAGCATGCTGACATTCTCTTAGCTTAGTAAGGCGAATTAAACTTGGTTTATGAAACTTAGATCTTACATTCCTTGTACGAATGAAATATTTCCTTTCCTTTCTCTTGCTATTTATTTTGCATTTTTAGCATCGTTTCTACATGGGCATTGACTCACTGCGGTGTGTAAGGTCGGTTTATAGATAATCAGAGAAAGGAACAAATAATTCAAAAAAGTTGGAGAGGGTAGCTAATTAAAGGAAGTGCTAGTTGTAGTGGGTGGGGTAACCTCTTTCTCAAAAAACACACTCATTAATGCAATAGTGATGGCTGAGAACAAAGATTGCTGCATCACCATTTCCTTCTCTACTTGTTACATTATTTACAATTGCCTCTCTCTTTTATATTAATTCATTCATTTTATATACATTCAGAAACCAAAAGGAAATGTTATTTGTAACCAAGAAAAAAGAGAATCATATCACCTAAAGTAACTCAATTTTTGAGTTTAGATTCAAACCGTTAGATTTGTTTTGACACGAATATTAAAGGGTCCTGTGCAATTCCACTTGAGACCAAATTGGTCTGGATTCTAATCAGATGGTCCGGATCAAAACTCAAAATTTGAGTTACTTCATAGAATCCGGACTTGAAAAATGAACATATCACCATTTATATCTTCTTGACTAGGCATAGCTATTTTTTTTTCTCAATACATATATATTTGTTTTCCATACACACACAAATTATGCAATAAACTGAGGATTAATTCAGGGGGCTTCTCCTTTCAAGGTTTATGTCCACTGAAAACGGATAATTTTATTTCAATTTTAATACCGTCAAGAATGGTTTAAAATTTTAAATCCATCAGTTTGAATGTGGTACTTCAAATTATGCGTATTATATATTCACGCCAAAATGATAAAATTTTATTTTCTTTCTTTTCTTATATTTTGTATTTCCTTTACAAAATTTTATATTTTTAATGCCACTTTCTTTTCCAATCACCAATGGACATTAAAATCTAAAATTACAACATTTCCAAGAAATCACAATAAGTTTGAAAAAACTTAATACAAATGAATTTATACAGGTTATATTATTTACGTAACATACAAAAGTAGGCTCATAGAAACAATTTTAATTATAGCGCTAGAAAAAAATAGATATCGCGGATATTTTATTTGTTCATAATGCGTCAATTTCTTCATGTATATAAAATGTAAAAAAATGAACCAATCATACTAATTGTTAATTTTGAAATCTCTTTTTAATTATCAAAACAGAATAAAAATAAACTGCGGAGTCGTAGCGCGTGCTGATCTTATAACTCTATGTTAATCAATAATTAATTAAGATTGTGATATCTTTTTTTTTTGTATGGATAAGATTGATCTTGATCTCAACTTTATTTCAATAAAGTTCTTACTTAATTGTGTCCATTGAACTATTAGAGAAAAAACAAGCAGTGTAAGGGACATCAATGCTAATTGCATGTCTTTTCTTTCAATGGAATCCAACTCACAAGGGGCTCATAATGTCATTTTCCAAAGTTGCCCTCATGCTCATCACATGAAAGATGAAACCCTACTTCTATGTACTTTTCATTGAACCAATGACCCCACTGCAATCTTTTTCTAGGGTTAGTTGCAGCAAATGTTCTTTCAACAATTGCTTATATATTGACTCGATCGAGTAGTCTGGTACGAGGAATATATATGCATGAACCCACTAGAATCATATTTTAATTTTTCTTCTCTTTTGTAAATGGGTTCATGTTGGGAATTCGAGCAGGTTATAGTGCAACAATTCGAATCATTTCAATATTTGTTCACTACCCAAAAATCAGAATCCATGCATAAAATTAATTCCATGATTAAAACAGAGTTTACCACTAGACGCGCAGCGGAAACTTCAAGTCTGATCTAGCAGTAGCCTTCTTCTTCTTTCCGTCTTCTCCTTTCGTTCTCGTGTCAGATTCACGCAACAGCCCAGCAGTCACGCCTCTATCAGTATCCACACGAACAGGTTGACAAACTTCTGTAATTCGGTATGCTAGTACCGAATTAACAGCTCCGTCTTTTTCTCTTTCTTTCTCTCTTACGTTTTCTGATGTGTGTGTAACATAATTTCTGGAACCTTTTCAAAACCGAACTTTGCATGTATATTTATAATACTATGCACCTGTTCAATTGCACCAATTCATTGCACCCATTCAGAAAACGTGATCTGATCAGATCAGATCATATGAGAATAAGAATTTGGGCCTAGCCCATTAAGACCTGATCCATATTAATTATTAATATGGCCCATAATATTCTGGCCTATTAGTACATTTCTAACAGTTCATTTGTTATTATTTGACAGTAAATTAAAAACCAAGGCGACATGATACATCTATGATGTTTAGATAGTATAATATATATTGCGGTTGTAGTATATATAGGTTGCTCATATATATCTGCTTTGCATATATCTAGAGCGGGTCACGGCGCATGTGAGGTGGAGATATACTTATGACATGGTGGTAGTTAGATATCTCTTTCAACTAGCTAGGATTCGTAACATTCTGTCAATGGCACAGCTAACATGTAGACACTCTGAGTTGCTAATTTTTAGGAGCTGTGTCTTTAGACCTGCGCATAGCCTGTTCCAGTTCAATGCAAACATGTTGTAGTTAAGTGCTTGGCTAGGTCTCAATTTTTAATTAATTAGAGCAGTCAGTACATTGTATTTTGTTCTCTAGTCAATATTCTGAGGTAAACAGGTTTTGGTATTACTTGTCTGATATCCCATAATGCATGCTTTATTTTATGAAGAAATTCACAGGAAACTTCACAAGCACCTCAAGTAATTTTCAACGGTATATATATACAAGTGGAAATCTCAAATTCCTATTTATGAAATTTGGTTACGTGTAAATTAATACACAATCTCAGATTTATGCTTAATTTTGTTGAAGTTATATGTATATTTGAAAATATTGGGGTTGCTAATTTTCAAAAAAAAAAAAAATACAATCTCCCAAGTCCTAAGATGGTGCACAAAAGATAATTTACTTGCGAATTCTCTATGATGGCATGTAATTAGAAACACAATTCGGTGCACATCCAATATCTCATAATTTAGAATACTAAGATTTTAACCCGAAATATAACGACACATCTTTCATTTGCGATATCACATCTTACATGTATGATTGTGTATTATATTAATTCCGTTCACAAAATTCACTTAAACAAGCACATCGTAGACTTAAACGAGTGCCTAAGACTTATTTTTCACACTACTTGTTGTTCATGTCCTAGTTAACAAGAATGGGACAGTATCTGCGAGGGTATCGTCGCGGATACTTCTGTCGGTAGTACCGATACACTCAGAAATAATATTTTTCTATCGGTGTACCCTCGTGAATAGTCACTTTTTAGTCTCGCAGATATTGTCTCATTCTTGTAATAATTCGAGATAGCGACTACATAAACAACTTAAATAAAAATTCCTAACCAAATCATAAAATGCATGGGCGCGGGGTCGGAGAAGTGGAACTACTAATATGTTGTAAAGGTCAAGTTGCACTTGATGATGGAGATATATAGTGAAAGCACCAACGGCGATGTCAACTCGTTGTCTACATTTTCTGGGACCTTTATTTTCAACGAAAGGGATCACATTTTGTCATGGATCGCAACTGCAGAGTAATTGATTCATGTGATTTCTCAATTGAATTGTTAGTAGGCATTAAAGCCACTAACCTTAAAAAAAAAAAAAAAATCAATATGTGGTTGCACAGTTGTAATTTCACATCTCTCTAAAAAAAAATGGGTTTTTGTTAGAGCTAAAGTCGGTTTCAATTGAAGTAACCTTTTCTCTTTTTTAGGTAATGCTGGATTTAGCTGGCGTTGTAATTGTATAAGATATTATTAGTTGATGAGGGCTAATTAATGTATTTCTTTTATTAAGCCTTAATTTCACAAATTTAGTAAAACAAAATTTGAAACATATATAAAATGCAAAATAAAAATTCATCGATTAGACATAATTTATATATATCATTTTTCGACTGATGAACAAAGAGAAGTATGATATATTTTTGTTTGGATAGTAGGATACAAAATTGAAGTTTTTTATTTATTAATTATATTTTAATATTATTCTTTTCATATAAGTAGATCAATTTTAACCCACATAAATTTCTATGATGCTTACGAGATTTTGAAGATATGGCGTGCATGTAGAAATCATATCACAGTCTGTACTTCCCTGCAGAGATTTAATCATTTTTAGCATCAAAATTCTTACTTGACAAATTTTAAAAATTCTGCCTAAAAATTATATTGATGGCGACAATCGGCATGACATGTAATTAAGAAATTCAATGGACGAGAATGGGACGATAGCACAGTACGTTGACTAGGAAAAAAGTCTTATAACTGTTGGATATCCAAAAGTCTACAGTTCGAATCCCGCTAACCACTTCGCAGCCCTTGCGAATCTTTTCAAAAAAAAAAAAAATGGACGGTTTAAACCAAATTAAGTGTCAATTTAGATCACTACCAAGTTCTCAAAAAAAAAAGTGTCAATTTAGATGTACAATTTGATAAAACTATTTAGTCATATTTTTGGATATGAAGCGTTTATTCTGAAATCAAGTAATTGGGATATCATATATTTGAAAGATATCAATGATGAATTGTGGAGGAGCCTCAACCTATGTATGACGGTATCCATACTGTAAGTAATTGAGCGTCTTGCAACTCCTCTGGCTTTGAATTTGGGTGAGGAGCAACATCATATGACGTGCCACCAAATAACCTAGTTGCTAGCCAATAAACACATTACAGGCAAAAAGATTCTCAGTTCTTGAAATAGAACAACTATAGACTTCAACCCTTTACCTTTTTATTTTGTTTTTTGGGATATAATCGATGACAACTATGGCTAGATTTCAGAATGGGCATTATGAGATTTCCTGTCACAACTTAATTTATACACTTTTATTCTTTAGAAAAAACTCTATAATGTAGGAGCCAGTCATATAATATTTGGTTCAATTGAACAAGGAATAATTAAAAGAAAGGATACCATGCATGGAATCGGTTTATATTAGAGATCCAAATTGCCACGGCACCATTTTTCTTTTTTGTCTTTTTGTTCTTACTCTTTTCTGGTGTTTCTTTTTCTTTTTCAAATGTCCAACCAAGAGTGTATACTTATTACTCTACCAATTTAGTATATTTCGATTATACTAAATTTGATTAAACAACATCTGACGGTGCGTACGTCAATAGCTACATTTATAAATATTAATAAAGAAACAAAATAGAGTAAGATGCTTAATAATAATTAAATATGTGTTTCTCTGTAACTTATTTAATAAGAAAAAACTATACAACATTTCAAATAGACCGAACTAATAATTAACCAATATATTATTGAATTGCTAATTCATATTTAATTGATGAAAGCAATTGAATCTCGATTTTCTGGTAAAAAAAACAATTAACTTTTCCTCTTTCTTATGTCTGTTGTGGGTTAATTTGAGACTGGTATATTTTGAACCTAATACAAACATTATCACAGTCACTAACATGAACAAAAAGTACACCGAACAAAAAAAGTACACCTAATTTTTTTTAACTTCTATTAATTATTGGTGTGTTACTTGGCTAAAAAATATTTTTTTTTGTGATAAAATCAAAACTTTGCTAGAAAGGGTAACTTCAATCTTTAATGTCAAATATTACATTTAAATAATTTTTAATTACAAGTTTCTTCATTATTATTTCCAGCAATTAAGATATTATATATATGCATGCACCAAATATGATTGAATCCTACGTGCATTTGGTAAACATGGAAGAATCTGTTGTGCTTTTGACAAAACTATATATGATTTAAAAGAGAATGACTTAGCTTGATATTTCAAGTGCGAGAAGATTGTTTTAATCCATATATTGATTTACTTTAATTTGGAAACTGAAACATTATTATGCTCATTCCGATGTCCTCAGTGAAGGAGCTATACTTTCGATATGAAGGTAAAATACATACAGGAATCAATCATATAGAAATTTTAGTTTATTGACATTTTGATCTAAATTATATAGAAAATCATACATAAATACAAAAAAATACAACAAAAAATAAAGGTCAATTGACCTCCATACCTCTGCCACTGGATGTTCTGGAGGTAAACTGATCATATATATACTTTTTCATCAAATTAATTATCTTTAAAAAAGATACCTTTTAAGTCCATTCAAAATAAAATTCTTCCAAATAAATATCCTGACACGGTTCATCTCGACAACAAGTACAAAGGTTTCTTTATAATCAACACCATAAATTTGAATGAATTCTTTTGTTAAAAGTCTAGTCTTACACATTTCTATGTAACGTCACTTGTGTATCTAATTTTAATTATATACGCATTTACACCCCTATAAGTTATTTCCTATGGATAACTGAACAATAGTACTAGATAACGTCTTTGTTAAGGGCTTCGAGTTCTTCTAACAAATATGTAGTCAAGATTAGTACAGATGTTCCAGCACTTTTTCAGACAAATATGTAGTTAAGATTAGATTTAACATCCGAGAAATACCGAAACCGTATCATTGTTACAGTTCCAAAAACCTACGGTGAAATTATTTTTCGGAAAAAAAAAAAAAAAAAAAGACAATCATCCCCTTCCCCCAAAGAATAATATTTTTTTTTTTTTTTTGAAGGTCGGCTGATAGCCAACAAATATATTAACTAAGAAAAAGTTTATTTACAAGGAATAATATTTTTAATTTCATAAAAAAAATCGTATCTAAGCTCACCCAGACTGCCTTGTTGAAATGTAGCATAAATACACAAACAAAATTTAACGGTATAAAAAACAAACACATAAATACACAAACAAATATTTGACGGTATAAAAAACAAACACATTTAACTGTGTTCCCATTAATGTTGAATGCATTGCAGTTTGAAAGGAATCCGGTTCTCTACGCTTGAAAGTGCCTCAGACTCTTTCTCAACAAAACATGAGGATTGGATTCCATACATTAATTATGTGCACGAGTGCTCCTTTCTTTCAAGCAAACATGACAAATAACATTCTTTTGTGAGTTAAATAAAAAAATTGGCATGCTGCAATTAGAAGCCTATACAACCCACTAAGTGTACGCTTTGTTTTTGAAATATTTTACTTTTTTATTTTTAAGTAAGGGGCAAGCTGATTGCAGGGGTTAGCCCTCATTTTATTTTTTTATGTACTTGGTACTTTATTTTTTATATAGTTTATAGTGAAATTATATGAATAACATAAGAAATTGATCTTCATTCACAGAATAAAAAATTTATATGATCGACTATCATTCACATTTGAATATGAATAATCATGAAAGTACTTATAATTTTATTTTAATTAGTTTTTATGTAATATATGCGATGCTTGATTTGACATAATAACTATTAGACAATAATGATTTACTTGTAAATTTTATATTATTATTGAAAAATTATTCAATTTGATATTGCAATGTGGCCTCGTATTTTGTGATTCTTTTTATTGAATTTCATTGTCAAGTGTCAACAAAGTACAAAAAATCATTTCTGCTATGAACTGTTGGCACCCACTAGATGTCCGTTATCCGCTATTTGCTATCTACAATGAAAAATTAATGCTCACCGCATAAAAATTTGCTATCCACTTTATAAATCCCTGGATATGTCATATCATTGCTACACAGTTTTTCTCTTTTCATTATTTTTTGATCGCACGACTCTCTTGTATTATTATATAGAGTAGAGCCAAGGCTTTTTTAAGCTGACCAAGTAGTTTTTTTAAGCTGACCAAGTAGTTTGGTGAACTTACCTCCAAAATGTATCAAAAATGTATCAAAAGACTTTAAATAACGAATTCAAATTGTTGATACCTATCTACTTCATAAATAAGGAGTTTGCATTCAAAGTTTTTAATGTTTCGAATTAATTAAATATATAGCTGAGAACCAGTCTTTGCTTTAGTCGCAAAGGCAATGCTCTCCGTGTGAGAGGTTGCAGGTTCAAAACTCGAATAGAATCATTTATAGATATTAAATAATTGTGTTGCTTGACCTTCAACTTTTATTAAAAAAAAATTAAAGATATAGTCAATCAATTAAAAAATAATTAAAAAAATTAATGTATTAAAATTAATTTATAAATTTTATACTTCTGACCGCTTGATTTTACACTACATTAGTTTGAAATTTTAACAACATTGTATTTAAACGCATCACTCGTGAAGTAGCTCGGTTTCAACGGTTTGAAACCAATTATATAGGTTTTGGAGCTAAGTTCACAAAGAAGCTTGGAAAGCTTAATTAAGAACTACCTAGTTCCACTCTATTAAGAATTTGCGGGCATTATGCTTGGTGAGCATAACTTCAAAATTTATCAGATTGGTTTCAAACGATGAATCCAAACTGTTGAAGCCGATCTACTTCACGATTGATGTGTGTACATTATGTAAAATTTTCAAATTTTCAAATTCATTTAATACAAATTCAAGTGGCCAAAAAAATGAAGGTTAATGAGTTATTTTAATGCATTCATTTTTCATCATTGTAGTTGACTACTTGACATTGTACTACATGAATTTGAAATTTTGAGCGGAGAGGAGAATGAGAGAGAGGGAATGGACCGGAGACGAGAGTGTGGTATGGTCGGAGCTCGGAGCGTAAAGTTCTATCTCGGTCAGAGCGCGACAGTGAATAGATCCGGTCAAAGAAGTGGATCTGGACGTGAAGCGAGAGGGGAGGGATCAGAGCCAAGCGGAGCCGATTGGAGCAGAGAGTGCGGTATCGTTGGAGCTCGAAGCGTAGAGTTTCCATCTCAATCGGAGCGCAACGGTGAGTAGATCCGATCGTCGTCGGAGCGCGGCGGCGGTCGAAAAAACGGATTCGGTCGTGGATCGAGATGGAGATTAAATTTTAGGATTATTGAGTATGAATGTAATTATTTATTTTTATGTTATATGAGGAGATAGAATCTTGAATTTTTATAAATTATTTTTTCTTATCAATATATTTGTTAGTAGTAATTAACCACTAACTATAAAAAAAGAATTTGTATGGACATTACACACATCACTTATGGAATAGATCGGTTTCAAAAATTTGAATTCGTTGTTTAATATTCTTAGTGAACATAGTGCATATTAGCTTTACTCCTATTATTATATAATACTTCTTTCTCCTCATTTAAAAGTCTTATGTTTAAAGTGTGTCTAAAATACTACGTATAATTTTTAAAATAATGCAATCTTTTTGTATTACTATATGTTGATATATAATTACTCTTAATTGTATATTTGTGTTGTTTAGCATTTAAATGCCCTTAACGTTTCGGGAACTATTTTTTCAGATATGATTTTATTTTAAAAACTAACTCTGCATGTGTACGTAGCAAGGTTCTAAATAGCGTTTATAGCGTTGTAGCGGGAAGGTAAAAAAAAAAGCTATAGCGAATAGCGTCGCTATAGCGGATGCTATTCCAAATAGTGTTTTTTTTTTTACATTTCGTATATTCAATATTTGAACTAAATATCAACATTATCTAAAGTCTCATAGAACAATAAATAACACAAAAGTAATTAAGAAACTATAATATTCATATTGAACCTGTACAAAGTCCAAATTGCGGTTCAAAATATCCATAGTAATATCATAAACTATTGATTTTTCCTATTAAAAATATCTTAAGCATCATGATTCATGACATAATATATTTTTTTTTTCTATTCAAATTTTAATTTCGGTTTGGACTTTTTTCCTATTCAAATTTCAATTTCTATTCCCAATTTCAAATTGATTTATCTGTAGCAAGTAGCAACAAATTCAATTTCGGTTTAAGATTTTTTTTTACCTTTATTTAAAACCCAAATAAATTGCTTTAAAAAAAAAAAACCCATATTGTATAGTGCAAATAGCGGACTGCTATTGCGCTGTAGCGGCCGCTATAGCGGCCGTAGCGCAAAAATAGCGCATTTTGATGTCATAGTGTAGCGTTTGGGGTCCAAAAACGCTATAGCAGCGCTATAGCGCGCTATTTAGAACACTGGTACGTAGTTCTACACAACCTGTCTCAAGTCAAAAAAAAGGAGAAAGGTTGTGACAAATATAACGAGCTAACGTAGATAATAGTTTTTTTTATGGAAATGAAACCTTTAGGACTCCGGTTGGATTTCATTTTTAACATGGGTATTCCAACTTGTTTGGAAGTAAAGAATTAGTTGTTGTTGATTTTATTTTGAAAACTATAATTTCTTCAATTAATTTTTCTTTTTCTGGAGCGAAGTTTGGAAAAAAAAAAAATACTCATATATATTATCATTACCAAAGTGCGCTTTTGTTTGTTTCATTGATATAATATAACCGGTTAAAATCTCAAACTTAATAATCTTTCTAATTTTTTAAACGAATTTGTTCTACATTAGTGAATTAGTGAAAAGTCTCACGGTGCCTGGTTTGTACAAATTCCAAAGAATACACCATAAATTTATACATTATAGTACAGTCGAGCGGCCAATTAATGCGCTCTCAATGTCTCTTACTTTATTTCTAAAAATCATTTCATGTATTATTTGGTATATTAATTTTTTTTTAGATGAATTTGGTATATTAAGTATTATAGTACTTTAGAAGAGTTTCTACGTATTCACTTAATTATAATTCTTTTATTAAAATTATACTTATATCTTTTTTCTAAAAAAAGTATTAGTGAAATTGTCTGCTACTTGTTCTTGAAGGAACAATTTATCTATTATTGTCAACAGTTGTGATCCGCTAATAATATTTGTTTCGGTCCAATGCCCTTCTTTTTCTTTTGTTTTGAGGAAACAATTATTAACCGGTAACTAAAAAGGTACAAGAGGACAGAAAGTTCTTAAAACAATCCCAAAAATACAAATCCATCATTTCAAACAATGAACTATTCATCTCCTAGTTTGTTTTTTTGGGCTGGAGAATTATCAAAGTTTGCATCTCCTGACCTAATAAGGAATTTCTCGTGTTCACTCAAAAGGCCTAAAGAGGGCTGTTGAATTGGCCCAATTCTGATTTTTATTGGGCCTTACTTTTTTCTGCTCATGTACAGCCTGAATTATAGGCCTTTTTGGACGATCTAGTGTATATAACTTTATGCTTCAACCGGTAATATTTTAAATACATTTTACAATGTTGAAAGGCGGGCCGATTAACCACAAAGGCCGAAATCTCTTTTTGTTATCTAGTATTTCCAACGAAGAAAATTAGTTGCGCCGTTATCAATTTCGTTACATATATGTCACAAAATAAAATGTCGTGTCGTGTGTGTTAGTCACATGACGTCGCTTGTGTATCGAATGACGTTTTTTTTCGATTGAAAATGACACATCACATCACGTGACACGTTACATGAGTAATTTTTCCAAAAATATTTCTTTTTTTCAATTTATTTTACAATAATTTTTTAGCTTCATTTTATTTATTTTTATGAACTAACTTAAATTTGAAAGAAAAAAATAACTAAACTTAACCAGTCAAGTCATATTTAATCACGTCACATGTGGTCATGACGTAACATTACCATTTGTATGACTTGATTGTCTTTCACTTTTTTTAGCCACGTCACATCATGTCATGTTATATGAAGAAAGAAAAAAAGCAATTAGTCACGTGAAGTGTGTGACGTGATGACTTATTAGTGACAACATCATGCTATTTAACAAATCTCTAACAGCTCTGTTTGAAAATCCTATAAAAATTTCACAATTGTGCTTATTAAAAGAGTATGGTATATTAGTTCGATATAGAAGAAATTAAATTTCAATGTAAAAAGAACCGTTGGATCCCAGCTAGCTGACTGCAGTATAACGTAATTCTTACTTCTTATAGTCTTGCTAATAATTTTTAAAAAAAAATAATACAAATAATAATTAATAAATGGTCTGGATTCAGTGGGAGGTCAATATAGCATGCCTTTGAAACAATGATTTCCTCAAGAGGGAAGTCGCACAAGCCTTACTCCTAAAAGGGGAGGCAACATGTGTTATAATCAATCCATGCCTTGTACCTTTCTTGCCCCCTCTACCCTTCTCCCGGCCACAATCATCAATTCCCCAATACAGCCTTGCAAACATTTCTTTCTGTGTCATGCCAAGTTGTAAACAACTTGTGGTACCTTAACATTTACAATATTTTTCTTGCTCTTCGTAAAGCCACACAGATTCTTTACATCTGACTGTTACAAAAGATCAAATTTTAGAGAACCTCATCACGTGCCAAGCACCTAATGGAATTACCAGTGCCTGTTCTTCTTTTGAAAAAAATATTCAAAACCCATTTCCTCTAATCATGCTTACTCATACTGTTCACAACTCGCATCTTCCCCTTCTCTCTTATCTAACCACAAAAAATTAGTCCTGATCTATATAAGTTTTCTCTGACAAATCTTTACCAGAAGGAACCAATGAGCATTAGTACCCTGTTATTTCTTCTATTTCTACATCATGCATCTTCACATAAAACTGAATACACCTCTCTAATCGACCAAATTGTCAGAGATGCTGCCATGCGATCTTACCATACTCAAAAGCATCAGAAAACAGCTGTTCATTACAGTCTTTCGCTACCTTCAAGCCTTTCTGGAATTTCAGCAGAGACAGTCAGGTACCGAACTGGAAGTTTATGGCGGTACGGTGGTTCACTCGGGGAATTTTCGTTACCGCCCGGCATTATAATTCACCCCCATGTCAAGCACCTAATTGTCATTCGCGAAAACATGGGAGAATTCTCTTCGATGTACGAGCACTACATAAGCGCAAACACAAGGCTACGGCTCGTATCTCCTGTTCTAGGTCTTCTTTTCTACAATGCAACGTCATTTCATAGCCCTTCGGTAGCGGGTCTTAACATCTTGGTTACAAAAACACCAATTATTGTGAACTTCTCGTCACTTGTTGAAGCCCAACAGGTGCAGAATGCACATTGCATAGTGTTCCAATTAGACGGCAACATAAGCGTAACAACTCAACCCTGGAATAATGTGTGCCTTACATGGCAACAAGGCCACTTTGCACTTATGATGGAAGAGATCAGTGGTGGAGAAAGCCAAAATAATACGAAAGTGAGTACATGGAAGCTGGTGGCAATGGGGGTTTTAGTCGGTACAGCAGGGGCGGTGCTTATCGGGTTGTTGGTGGTGGCATTGGTGAGTGTCAGAAGAAAAAAGGTTTTACTCGCAGAGATGGAAAGAAGAGCGTATGAAGAAGAAGCACTGCATGTGTCAATGGTGGGGCATGTCAGAGCGCCAACTGCAACTGGGGCCCGCACAAAACCGTCACTTGAGGATGAGTTTGCACCTTCATTGTAGCTTGTTTCTTTTTTTTTCTTTGACAAGGTTAATAATTTGAAATAGATTGATTTTTCCCTTGTATTTTAATTTATTTATACAATTTTTGGCTTTAGGAGAGCAGTTGTTTCGGAATAATCAGGCTAATGACATGAATATTGTGTAGCTTTTGACCTTTGTTCAAAAATCTGTTTTTTAATTTGCATTTAAACAAAGTTGTAATTTTCTTGGATAAATGTACGTCTTGTTCAAATTTGTGGTTCCAAATAGCATATTGAAATTTGAATGTACCGAACAAGAACGAGTAAAATGAAAGGATTTGAATATAAAGAGAATATATATTTTGTATATTATTGGAAGCAATTAAGGCAATGATCTGCAATTTTTGCAGTCTCCACCCTTTGACAGTTTTGACTTCATATGTTTTACTGGGCTTGATCTTCTGCATAATTAACGGACCAAAACTTGACCCTTATTATAAAAAAGAGAAAATTTCTAGTGTCCCACTCCCATGTAAAATCTTATAATACCATAACATTCCTTCAATATTCCCATCAAAATAACATAATATTCAATATTTCAATAAAAACATTACATTATTCGATTATTTCTTCTATTCCATTTTATCTATTTAACTCTTTATTTAATTATTTGAAATATTAAATTGACAACTTTACCCTTTCTTTTCTCAAATATTCAGTACTCTTGCCATTCCCTCTCCCCAACGAAACCTATGTTGTGATCTGTACCTCTCCCACCGTCTCCTCTCACTGAACCCTTAATCACCAAGCTCATCTTTCTAGGGGCGAAGTTAAGATTTCAGTTAGAGATAGGCAAAAATATTTATGGTAAAACTAAAAATGAGAGTATATATGGTTGCAATTTTTTTTCCGGTACATATCATTATTTAGAAGTTTTTACATAGATGGATTAATTTCAATATTTAATTAACAAATCGGTACATATACAAATTCAAGTGAATTTCTAACCTGCCTACTACCTTATGTTCAGATTTTCTTTCTAAATCACAATTTTAAAAAAAAGATGGTACATCAACTAAGTAATAGAGAGCAGCGAGCAGTTAAAAAAATTATTACAAGCATCAATTTAAAAAAAATAAAAATCTTGTACCAATTCTAGTTGACAAATTGGTACATGATAAAATCTTGGGATATGATAAAATCCTTCTATTATGGTGTTTCTAATATCATGATCCATGTCATGAACACGAGATTATTCTTACAGTCAATCTGAACTCACTGTGCAAATCTACAATTAAGCATAACTACATAAGTAATCCCGATTAACTGTGCCTAATGCACATAGGTAGCTTTAAATCAACTAGGCAGAGATTTCGTGTAGAAAATTCTGCTTAATGGGCTCATCTTCTTTTTATCGGGCCAGTACTTATTGGGCTCTCCGTTGTTTAATGGGCTCTCTTAAAGCCTATAAGTTCCAGTATTCCAGGGACTCAGGAGAATAATTTTTAGGTTGATTGGAAAGGAATCCACATTAGGTACCATGTAAATGATGTAAGTGAATGTGCTATTATGTATGTCAATATTCCTACTAGAAATAAAGACTGTACTAGAATATTTTTGTATTAAAGAAAATTGAGATATAGTCTGAATTGTTTTAATTTTGATTTTAAGCACACAACCCAGAGTGCATAAATGCACAACGGCACATCTGTAGACTGTATATTATTATAATAACGGGAGCATCAGATGACAAAAAGTAAAATTCAGTCTTATGTCCGGTTTAAATTATTCGATCTATGTTAAAATTGGAGCGGACATAACTAAGATTTGTACGAATTAAATATACACAAATCTTAATACAAAAAACAACTTCAACTAGTCATTTGACCGAATTTGATTCAGTATCAGACTACTCCTAGACTCCACAATTTGGAGCCACCGGAGAACGATTCTTTCAAGTTTCAACCGACTCGACTAGAAATAATCAAAGTTTTTTTTTTGTCTTTGCACAAGTGCTCAGTACTTTGTTTTCTTAGATCTCTTTATCACCGACACACTTGCTATTGCAATTGGTCTTGCGCCTAAGTTAGGAATGCGTATCCTTTTGCATTAACTCAAAAGAGAATTTTTTTAGTTAATGAATCTCAACCGTTTGATTTATCGACTCCTGCCCATAAATAACATAAGAGGTCTTTTAATGTTAGTACCAATCTAGTTCGCACGAATCTTACAACAGATCAGATAGTCGAGATGCATTAACTCAAAAGATTCCCTTGTGAGTTAATGCAGAGGATACGAATTCCCTAAGTTAGTTGCACGATTATAAGATGTCCAAAGGCACCGCTCTTTCCTTGTAAATTTTCTCCGGGTACATATAAAATTAAATGAATTGCTGCTACGCGTGAGAGAGGGGGGCTCGCTAGTTTGGAGGGGATTAATGAAATGGACCATCCAGTTACTCGATAGCGCTCAAACCCTTCTCCAGCGACAAATTTTGAATCAGATCAATATGATCTGCACGAATCTGAAAGCAAATCGTACGGTTTAAAACTTAGTTGCTCCAAGCTCCAAGAACAAACGTTTTGATGTTAGTCATTCTATATATATATATATATATATATAGGAATTGGCTACGGTGCTACGCGTAGCATAGAGGGCCTCCGTGCTACGGCTCAATATTTGAGTTTTCAAAATCCTAACGGTCGATCCGAACTGTTCAACATGATCTCCATATGAATATGTATTTGCAAACCAAATTTTACATTTTTTAGAATTTTTTTACTATTTTTTTAGATAGGTTCAAAATCACTTGATCTGAATGGTACAGAAATTTTCAGATCAACTGATTTTCTACCTATCTAAAAAAATAGTAAAAAAATTCTAAAAAATGTAAATTTTAGTTTGCAAGTACATATTCATTTTATAATCATGTTGAACGGTTCGGATCGACCGTTAAGATTTTGAAAACTCAAATATTAAGCCGTAGCATGGACTAATCCGTGCTATGCATAGTACCGTAGCCTCACTCTTAGCCACTCTATATATATATATATATATAGGAATTGGCTACGGTGCTACGCGTAGCATAGAGGGCCTCCGTGCTACAGCTCAATATTTGAGTTTTCAAAATCATAACGATCGATCCGAACCGTTCAACATGATCTCCATATGAATATGTACTTGCAAACCAAATTTTACATTTTATAGAATTTTTTTACTATTTTTTTTAGATAGGTAGAAAATCATTTGATCTGAATGTTACAGAAATTTTCAGATCAAGTGATTTTCTACCTATCTAAAAAAATAGTAAATACATTCTAAAAAAATGTAAAATTTGGTTTGCAAGTACATATTCATATGGAGATCATGTTAAACGGTTCGGATCGATCATTAAAATTTTGAAAACTCAAATATTGAGCAGTAGCACGGAGGCCCTCTATGCTATGCATAGCACCATAGCCAATTCCTACATATATATATATATATATGAGATAGGCTACCATGCTTTGCAAATTAAAGCCTCTCTTGTGCTTTGCGCTCATTTTCGGATTTTCAAAATTCAAAATGTCGATCCGACCGTTCAAGTTGTTCTCCATATTAAAATGTACTTGAAAACCAAATTTTACATTTTTTGGAATTTTTTTACTATTTATTAAGCCACTTTGAAAATCGCTGATCCATTGGTCCAGAATTTTTCACTGTTTTGGAGCTGTGACCATTGGATCAGCGATTTTCAAAGTGGCTTAATAAATAGTAAAAAAATTCCAAAAAATGTAAAATTTGGTCCCCAAGCACATTTCAATATGGAGAACAACTTGAACGGTCGGATCGACATTTTGAATTTTGAAAATCCGAAAAGGAGCGCAAAGCACAAGAGGGGCTTTAATTTGCAAAGCATGGTAGCCTATCTCTCTATATATATATATATATAAATATATATATATATATATAGGGAGAGAGAGAGAGAGAGAGGAGGGACCGAATTACACCCTTTTTTGACACACTTTGACACCAACCATTTTCAAAGTCCAAATAGTCGATCCAAACCGTTCAACATGATGGATATATTAAAATGTGCTTGGAGATCAAATTTTACATTTTTTTGAATTTGTTTACTATTTATTAAGATGGTTACAAAATCGTTGTTTTCAGACCATTGAAAACCAGCGATTTTGTAACCATCTTAATAAATAGTAAACAAATTCAAAAAAATGTAAAATTTGATCTCCAATCACATTTTAATACGGTGATCATGTTGAACGGCTCGGATCGACTATTTGGATTTTGAAATTGCAAAATTGGCCTATAAAAAAACAATATCAAGATGTGTCAAAAAAAAAGGTGTAATTGGATCCCTCCTCATATATATATATAGGGATGGGCTATGGTGAGACGTGGAGTAAAACAAGTTTTTACTCCACGCAATATTTTCATTTTAAAAATCAAAACATCTAATCCGAACCGCTCAACATGATCTCCATATTGAAATGTGCTTGGAGACTAAATTTTATATTTTTTGAAATTTTTTTACTATTTATTAAGCCACTTTGAAAATCGCTGATCCGGGTGAACAGTAGCAAAACAGTAAAAAATTCTGGACCAATGGATCAGCGATTTTCAAAGTGGCTTAATAAATAGTAAAAAAATTCCAAAAAATGTAAAATTTGGTTTCCAAGCACATTTTAATATGGAGATCATGTTGAACGATTTGGATCGGTTGTTTGAATTTTCAAAATGAAAATAATGAGGCATAGAGTAAAAACTTATTTTACTCCACATGTCACCATAGCCCATCCCTATATATATATATATATATATGAGTAGAACTAGGGTGTTCTTAAGCTCACCAAGTTCCTTTGTGAGCTTAATTCAAAAATCTATTGAATTGGCTTCAAACGATGTATCCAAACCGTTGAAACCAATCTACTTCACGAGTGATGTGTTTACATGTCAAATTTATAATTTTTTGAACTAATTTAGTATAAAGTCAAGCGGTCAAAAAAAGATGGTTTATAAGTTAATTTTAATGTGTTCATTTTTCATTATTTTTTTACCACTTGACTTTATATTAAATTAGTTTGAAAATTTATAAATTTGACATGTAAACTCATCACTCGTGAAGTAGATCGGTTTCAACGGTTTGGATACGACGCTTGAAGCCAATCCGATAGGTTTTTGAGTTAAGCTCACAAAGAGGCTTAGTGAGCTTAAGAACACCCTAGTTCTACTATATATATATATATATATATAGAGCTGGGCTATGGTGAGTTGCGAAGTAAGATGTCATTTTTACTTCACGCTCATATTTTTATTTTGAAAATCTAAACAACCGATCCGAACCGCTCAACATGTTCTCCATATTGAAATGTGCTTGGAGACCAAATTTTATATTTTTTGGAATTTTTTTACTATTTATTATGCCACTTTGAAAATCGCTGATCAAATGGTTTAGAATTTTTTACTGTTTTTTACTGTTCACCCGGATCTGTGATTTTCAAAGTGGCTTAATAAATAGTAAAAAAATTCCAAAAAATGTAAAATTTGGTCTCCAAGCACATTTCAATATGGAGAACATGTTGAGCGGTTCGGATCGGTTATTTAGATTTTCAAAATGGAGTATGAGCGTGAAGTAAAACGATGGTTTACTTCACAACTCACCATAGTCAATCTCATATATATATATATATATATAGAGATAGACTAATGTGCTTTCGGTAGCACTTTGGCCGAAGTGCTACCGATTCAAAATTGAATTTTCAAAGTCCAAATGGCCGATCCGAACCGGTCAAGTTGTTCTCTATATTGAAATCTGCTTGGAGACCAAATTTTACATTTTTTGAAATTTTTTTACTATTTATTAAGCCACTTTGAAAATTGCTGATCCGGTGGTCCAGAATTTGAAAGCACTGTTTTTACTGTTCACTCAGATCAGCAATTTTCAAAGTGGCTTAATAAATAGTAAAAAAATTCCAAAAAATGTAAAATTTGGTCTCCAAGCAGATTTCAATATGGAGAACAACTTGAACGGTTCGGATCGGCCATTTGGACTTTGAAAATTTGATTTTGAATCGGTAGCACTTCGGCCGAAGTGCTACCGAAAGCACATTAGTCTATCTCTATATATATATATATATATATAATGTGTGCCTTAGATTTGCCCGAAGAATTCGTTCAGCTTCAAGTTTAGCCTCTTCCTCTACACTGATGGCAGGAAATACAAACGAGGCAGGCATTGATGACATAGGTGGTGATGATCATGATGACGACGACGATGATGATGAGGAACCTAATTTATGTGTAACAGTGGAGAAAGATGAGTAATTTAGTATTTTAACTTATGTTTTATTTATGTTTATTTGTATTGTTTACTTGTTGCTCTTTGGCTTGTTGCCTTATTTGTACTTTTAATTTTGAACTTGTGTTGTCTTGGAATTCTGATACGTTACTTGATGTTTGTGTTGTAGTTGGTTAATTTGGTTTTAGTTTATTAATTTGATAATTTAGTTGTATTTAAACTGAATTTATGTTCGAATTTATGTGGAGATTTATGTGCGAATTTACGTTTGATTAATATTCATATGGATATGGTTGAGTTGAAATTAGGTTTTAAAATGATTTTAATATGCTGGAATTCGATGTAATTCTTTCCTCTGACATGTGACACAAGTTATTTTTAATGGGAATATATTGCATGTTTTGAGCTGAAATAAATTTATATATAGTTTAAAATTCGCATATATAAGTCCGCATTAAATTCCGCATATGCGGTATGCATTGACCTTCGGCATGCATGAACAAAACCACATTTTACAACATTGGTTTCCGTAGTGTCGTTCCCGTGCGTTGCAATAGGGACATATTATAAGAGAATAAAAAATATCTCATACAAAATGACATATTTTCATAAAGGATTTACACTAAATGATAGTTAACTATTTTTAAATGACATATTAAATGACTTCTACACGTAAATAACATTCATTAAATGACATATTAAATGATATATATATGAGGAGGGATCCAATTACACCTTTTTTGGTGACACATCATGACACCGTTTTTTATATAGGTCAATTTTGCGATTTCAAAATCCAAACAGTCGATCCGAACCGTTCAACATGATCACCATATTAAAATGTACTTGGAGATCAAATTTTACATTTTTTTGAATTTTTTTACTATTTATTAAGATGGTTACAAAATCGTTGTTTTTCAATGGTCTGAAAACAACGATTTTTGTAACTATCTTAATAAATAGCAAAAAAATTCAAAAAAATGTAAAATTTGATCTCCAAGCACATTTTAATATATCCATCATGTTGAATGGTTTGAATCGACTATTTGGACTTTGAAAATGGTAGGTGTCAAAGTGTGTCACCAAAAAAGGTGTAATCGGATCCCTCCTCTATATATATATATATATATATATATATTTATCTTTATGACATATTATTATAAAAATATCTCTAACAAAATGACATATTAAATGACAAATAACATTCCTTCAATGATATAAAAAATATAGAAAGAAATGAAGACAATGACCAATCAATTCAAAAATCTCTTAAATGACATTTAAAAAATAGAAAAAAAATCATGACCAATCAGAAAAATGTTACAATTTACTATAGTCCCTAACGGTACCTAGAGGTGAATAGGAAATCTTAAAGATTCTTAGACTTTTTTTCGGTTAACCCTCAAAACTAACAAGTCAAACAAATGTCAAGTAAGTGTGTGCAAGTAAAGTAAATAGAATAGAGTTAGAGAAATTTGACACGCAAGATAATAATGGAGTTCGAAGTAAAATGCCTACGTCTCCGGGGTAGAGCAACTTCATCGGGGCCCCTTTCCTATTACCAAAAAAGAAATGATACAACTCGTGACACGTGAGCTCAACAAAAATGAGAAGTCACAGCCTAACTCGTATATAAGGTGAACCTAGAAGCTCGAGCTAGAGAGTCTCTCATGATCGTCACACAACTATGGATATATTTAAGCGGAAACGCTCGAGCTAGTGAACCCCTTCAACGCCTTACAAGCAGGATGCACTAGCTAGGATGGAAAGATTCTAGAACTAAATTCTAGACACTAAAATATATCTCCAAGAAGATAAGTCAAGTGAATTTGAGAGTGTTAAGAAGATATTGAAGTTTAAGCTCACTAAACAATGGAAGCTTTCAAGAATGCACAATAAATGTTTTTTTGAATATGAGAGACGGCTAGCTTGGTCAAATCTAAAGTGAAGTAACTCCTTTTATAGTGGGGGTTCCAGATTTGCTAGATCCGTTCTAACGAAAGTGATCCGTTCAGAACGAATTGTACGAATTTTGAAATTAGGATTTTCGTAATTTAATTAAATTGATATTAATCGTTCTCAACATTTATGTCCATCAAGGACAGTTAGTACAATTTATCCAACAAAACTTGATAAGCGTTACAAACGAATGGCATTCGTCCTAGACAAAACCAAACTGGAACTCTATGTTATTTTATGATTTAATCTGTTCCATACTGTTTGGTTCGTTTCGAATGGATCCTCCAGAAATCAACAATCCTCGAATATATTTTACTTAACTACTTGATTATTACAAATCTATAGCTTCGTAAAGTCTTGTTTATTTATTCGGTTCTTTAAATAAGTCTTGCAATTAAGATCTTCATGAACCTTGGTTCTTCTTCATATGAATCTTGCAATTAAGATCTTGAACCTACAAACTCACTCAATCATGTAAACGATTAAATTCAACTAATGTATGTTTTGCAAATTATATCAACAAAATACTTAGAAGATTACATACAACCAACACTTGATTCCGCCAATAATTTAAGTAGATAGATTACTTAAAACACAAGAACGGCTTTCAAACAAAATGCTTAGAAGATTACATCCAACCAACACTTGATTCCGCCAATAATTTAGAGTAGATAGATTACTTAAAACACAAGAACGACTTTCAAACTTGTCTATCCAATCGATAGTTACAAGTTGTAGGGTTTAAATTTTAAACATCCTCATATTCACTCCCCCTAGGTGCCGTTAAGGACATCATAAGAAACATCAAATATATGTTCTCTACATGCTAAAAAAAATCATCATAAATCAAAGAAATACAATGTAGATTTTTTTTATACAATATGCCCAAATATATACATGTGTGTATTAGTAGACAATATGCATCTATATGTTTTTGTGTGTGTGCGCGTGTGTATGTGTGTGAAACTATTAATAAGTTAGAATGGCTTAGATTTTGTCTTATTTTCTCACTTTTATGTTTAATTATTATGAGAAATCGGTTACTGTTTCTCTTTTCTATGTTTTATTGCAGGAATCATGTTTTGAGGCTATTTTATATCAAATGGAGCAAGAATCGGATCAATTGAAATAGCAGAACACCGGAACTAACTCTCTGTTATGTTCCGTACCAGCCAGTACGGACCAGGAGCCCAATACGGACCAAGCAGGAAGAAATACGCATTAACTCCTAGAGCACCTAACTTCTACACATGGGCAATACGATCTATACCAGCCAGTACGGTATGTATTGGAAGCATCATTTCATTGGATTTCGTGACAGCTGTATCCAGATCAGGTTGTTTGGCCTCCAATCATCTCCAGACCCCCCCTACACTCCTATAAAAGACTCATGGACAGAGAAGAAAGACAACTTTGGTATTTTGGCATATTTAGATCTATTTTCTTAAGTGAGAGAGTGGAGTGTGTAGAGACTAAGGAGGAGGATATTCCTTGTATGGTTGTATCATTCTTTATCTCTATTGTAAACACGTCGTTCCACGGCTAAGTTCAGATTCTTAGGGCTTGGCAGTAAAACCTTATTACTCATGATGCTTTGATATATTTTATTTGATCATTATTTAGTATTTTGTTGTTTGATTGCTTTTGCGTTTTATGTCCATTCTTACTTGATTTTGTTTGTTAGTCTAGACCGCCATGTGATGGCCACACAATAGTCCCATTAGGCTAACCGAGTTAGGATAAGAAGAATAAAAATACTAGACTAGTGGAGGAGACCTTAGCCGGAGATACCATTGGTTGCACCAACAAAATTATACATGGGAGTCTTGACATTTGCAAACGAATGTCGCATTGTCTTGCCTCACTATGGGGACACCCAATAGAACCAGAAAGTATGGCGACGAACCTAGTAAGTGAAATATGAAATCTTTGGACTAATTACAGAACTCCTTGCACCAATTAAGACAAGTCTTAGCCGGATCCCTTGATAGGTAGGGTGGTTGTGTCAATGCGAAAGAGGCAGTCACTAAATTGGATTAGAAACTCAAAAACAACATCTAAAACCAACATCAAATATTATCATACCAAAATAGATTGAGTGGCAATGGTAAGACAAATCCCTAGAAATTCACACCACTATCTAATTTATTTTACTTACTATTAATTTTCGCCAAATTCAAAGATAAAAAATAACAACTCTCAATTTTCAGATTTTGTCTTAGTCTTTCGAAAGGTTAAGATTTAATTGTTCAAAATCTTAAACTATATTCTCTGTGGATCGACACCCATTTATACTACTCGATAGGATTATGCGCTTATAATCTGATTTATATAGAAAACTAGATTATAAATTTTATTAGCCTGAAAGGTTTTTGCCCATCACTTACTGCTAAACTGCCTCGATACTAACCTTATTATTATATAACTGAGACTATGGCTGCTTAAAGCTTTATTACCGTACACTACACAGTTGTCAAGTTAAAGCTTTGCTATCAGGTACTCGACAGTTGACACCATTACTGAATAATAGACCACTTGATATTTTTTGTTGAAATACAGCACCGAGGTCCGAGGCCCAAGCCCATGTTCTAAATTATTCAAGAAAATCAATCTTCGGTAGTTTAGTGTAGAGTATCATGAATAATTGAGTGCAACTTAGAATTATCTAGCCACACTTACATGGTAGAAAAAGAATATGCCAGAAATTATTGAACCGACTTTAGACACCTATAAATAGGTGAAGGCTCATGTGTGAGTGTGTGTCCGTGATTGTGTGAGAAAATTAAGTGAGATAGTTGGGTAAGATATTGTAGTACTTCTCTTTTAGTGTTAGAAATAAAATTAATATTCAACATTTATGTTGAGGTTATGGTATTTTGCAATTTGCAGATTGGTTTGTGTTATAGATCTATAATCTTGATATTAAGGTTCAAACAGTTAATCTGAATCATTCAACATTATCTTCATATTATTTTTTTAGACAGGTAGAAAATCACTACTTTCAAATGGTTCAGAATCTTTAGATAAGATTATTTTCTACCTATTTAGAAATAAGTAAAAAAAAATTAATATGTAAATTTGGTCTCCATGCATATTTGCATATGATAATCAAGTTGAACAGTTCGGATAGACTATTGTAACTTTGAAATCAGATTCATAACACGAATATCAATCTACGCATTGCAAAGTACGGTAGCCTCACTCTTTATATATTTTTTTCAACAAGTGGGGGGTCTTTTGCATTCATTCACCTATAGCCATTTTTAATTACTTCTCAAATCTTGGTTTTCAGAATTAACAGATTATAATCCAGCTTTATTACAAGCCTTATTTTAATATGAACAATAATATTAAATTCTGTATTGTTTCTCAATAAAGCAAAGAAGAATTGTCAAACGACCATGACTCGGCATACACAGCATGGCAGTTCTTTTGACTAGATTGTGATATTGCTTCCATCTGTGTCAGTTTATTTACTGTACTTTTCAGTTGCTTTCGTTGCCGCTGCAGTTCTGACAAGTGGCCACCCAATGTGCAACTCCGTCTCTACCTCAAATTTTTGCACTTCTTCATTGCTTGGCATGCTTTCAGCCACAGGAAATGTCTGTTGCGAATTACACTACATCATTGCAAAACTAGTAGCATCTCTTTCCATTGTTATTACAAATCACATTTTGTTAGTCTAAATTTTTCATTCATTGTATATTTCAGTATACTCAGTTTACTCATGGACAGTTTTTAATTTCTCCCCGGAAATCAAATGAGGGTTAATTTTCTAGTTTGTACCTTACTGCTAAAGGTAGATAGTTGCAGGGCTGGTGTAAAAATGTAATGCCACTACCAGTTGGGTGTGTCCTTTAGGCATATTGTTCATTGTATCATTGGGTCACAAAATCACATATATCTTTTGACCTTAGTTCCCATTTGCTTATTGTGTAACATGTGACAAAAGGTTTAATACTTCAGTTGTTTTTTCTGAATTTCCATTACACAGGAAATGAAAATAGGATAACATGGAATTAACAAACTATTTAGGACCAAAATTAAAAATCATCTTTTGTGAACCCAAATTGTAATTCCTCACTTCCTTTTTGCATCAGTTGTATGGGAAAACTTGCACTGTCCAATTAATGTGTCAACAAATTTTACTTATAGGAGCTAATAAATCAAGAGAAGATGAAAACATATCAATTACCTGTTCCTCGACCTTCTGACGTAACACTCCATTTTCTCTAAGAAGATCTGTTTGCTGAAGTTGAATAATTGATAGCTCATATCATTATTTAAGTGCAAAAATTTTTAAATTACTCACAAAGGAAAATTTATAGCTTACCTTCTCCTGTAGTTTTGCGATCTGATCCTCAAACAGTTGGTCCTGGTAATTTTGAGTGGTACAACAGATGTCAGATACTTGTATCTCAATATGTTACAAGAAATTAAAATATTTCACACCAAATTTATACCTTCTTTCCTCTGACTTTTTGTAGGCTTTGCTCGATTTTTGCTTCAATTTGCTGCAATTCTTCAACTGAACATGATTCCAGGTTCTCAGCTAGAAATTTTCTACAGGAAAGAGAAAGCATTAATGGAGCAATGAAATAAACCTCAAATATTATAGAAAAAGAAAATAAAAGTGTGATCTTACTTTCTCGAGGCTTCAAGAAATTCTATCTTCTTTTGTAGGGCAGCTGTTTCAAACTTAAGTTGCTACAGTGCAGATGATATTAATAAATTTAATTAAGCTGCATTTATATTTATATGCAATGGCAGTAATGGGCAATCTAGTCTTATGTAAACTATTCCTCATTTGGCAACTATCGGTAGCATGTACATCTGTTCAATTTTGAATACATCAGCAGTACTATTCAACACTACGATAAAGGGTGTTACTTCAAGATTTGAAGAACAGTATCGAAAAGTTTGTCAAACTATTCTTATGTTTGTAAAAACCAAAATGCTCCTCGACATAATTTTGAAGCATAAGAATGATTATAATGTAATTTACTGCATCATTTATCATTATCACTACAATGTTATTAACATTATTACAAAAAAAAAGTAAGTACCAAGTATTTTCATCCTGTATGTTGGTCATCACTAGGCTGGCATAGTAAAGCCAGAGAAAACGAACAATAAACACACAACTCCAATGTAATACCATATGAAATTTAACACTTTGGACCAACAATGGTATATTATTTAACTTTATATGGAGATCATTTAGAAATATCTTTATGAAATTAATAGTCAACAAAAAAGTCTACAAGAAGTGCTTCATGAGAGAAAAATAAATAAAGGACATTGATCGCACTAAGATCCGCCCAAAACTACTACTAGTTTTAGCTGTTTTTGGTTTCAGAGAGAAGTAGAGACTGAGATACATGATCCTTCATTGTATTAATATGATTGGCACTTTCAAAAATAGGCAAAAGAGTAGAAGAGAAAGTTCGAAACACTTTCTTTGTAAAAGTGGTCTTCTTCCCCTCCAAAGGTGAAGAGACTTGAAGACAAAATTATATATTTTTTGCAATTATCCCAAGCACAAGCTTGAATGCCAATGTTTGTGCTATTCCCACTTCCATCAGCCAAATTGACATATATAACCTTTTTTCCCTTCCCTTTCACTATCTTCATGTAATCACGTTCCTCCAAAGTTACATCATAGTTACTGCTTCTATATATAAAGCAAGGAGTTACATGATTCCCGGAAGTATATCATTACATAATACCTCCAATATAATTAATGATAACTTTAATATTGATTGGTAGATGTTGCTGGTGATTATCTTTTTTTAATGATATAATGCATATAATTAAGGATATTGCATGTGTGGATGTCACATTTATGTTCCAGGTTTCTTATTTAAAAGTTTTAAATAAAAGATCGTCGACATTTCCCTTCAAAGATGGTCACACCACATCAGCTATTCAACACTTATGCAAGACTTCCCATTGTGGTTTTGTCTGATGAAAAGAGTAACAACCACAACTTATAAGGACAAAAATGAATATTGATAGTCATAGCAAATCAAGTGGCAAATGCAATACACAGGAATTAGCAAGATCTTCTTTTCCTTTCACTTTAAACATTTGTGTGATTTTGCTTCTCTATCTTTATAACAATGTTGTTTCATTGCGATCACATAAACTCTTGATGTTACAAGTTAATATTATTACTTTTGGTTTTAAAATTGAAAAAAAAAAAACAAAAACAGTAGATTGACCCAATTGTAATAAACCCATGTGTTATGATTGCAATCAAGAGTTCTATTGTTGTTATGATTGCAATTAGATTTCCAATCAAGTGTTAGGTTCATTGCAAACTAATAAAATTAATCCATGACAGCTACAAATCTTATTACAGTTTTAATGAAATTAGGGACCCTTGCTTTTATGCATACAAGAGTCCCTAATTATTTGGGTTTTAAAATGGATAACACAAATCGTATCAAATGGAGGGATCTAATGTCAAATAATTTGGGTGTAGCCAACTTTTGAATATGAGCTTAAAATAGAAAATCAAAGAACTGAATGTGTTCTACACATTATATCAATTACATGCCTGCAATATATTATCAGTGGTAAATTTAGTGGATAGGCACCAAAAGCTTAAAAAATGCTGACATGTGTTGGCATGAATATCAATTATCAAATACAGCCAAATAATATAACTACTTGTGTGCTATAGTGCGAAGTATGCATGTATCACATATCCAACTGTTAATTGCTATTTGGAATTTAAAAAGACCTAAGTTTCAAATTTAATTACATTAGGAACGATTTGGTACCGAAGTCTTTGGCATTAAGTTTTTCCACTGATTTTTTTTTTTTTTTTTGAAATGAAAGGTAAAGATCTAGCCCATCAGTTTCCTTCAAACTTCTATTTATATTACAGAGAATTTCTCCACTTTGTGGGTTTCAAACCCATGACTTTCCACATAAGAACTATGCGTCTTTGCCACTAGACCAAAGGATGGTTCTCAAGATTTTCCACTGATTAATTCAATGAAAATTTAAATTACTTCTAATTGTATTTGGCTTGTACCATGTACAGATAAAGTATATCTGTAAGTATATATGAGAGGCTGAAATTTTATTATACCACCTTAAAAAAATGATAAACCAAATAACCACGATTTATGAGTATTTTCATTTTCACACCTCAGTTTGAAACTGCAGACAGAAATTGGGTGTCCGCAATTTCAAACTGAGGACAACTTAACATGTCTTCTATATAAGGAGGTCGGACACCAAATTTCTATCCGGAGTTTCAAACTGAGGACGTGGTGAAAATAGAATTTCTCATAAATCGTGGTTATTTGATTTAAATTTTTTTAAAGATGGCATAAATAAAAATTTCTGTATGAGAGGTTCATGTGGCAGGTAGGTAAATATTTACTAGGACCAAAGGTTTATTATCGTTTTTATAATATAAGTTGTATTGACTTCAAATGAAAATTGATTTGATTTACTTGTTATTCATGCAATATATGCTTTGTTGAGTAAAAGCAAGGTGTCTATAGTTTGAGGAATAGTACCTGTATATTTTGTTCTGCTCTTTTATGATGGTTGGCACTCTCCTTTGAGTGACTTTTGTACCTCTCAATTGTCTTCGACATGCTGAGGAAATAAATAAATAAATTGAAGTCAGATAAAGAGCAACTTAAAACACAAGCTGCAATAAATAATGTGTACAGTACAAAAAATATGTAATCAGTATTGCTCAAGTTGAAGTGGAAACAAAACTTATTATGTTTATTCAGGTATAATCAATTACAGGCTTAATTTTTTCTTTTTTCCAAATGTGCTTGGGATTGTCCTGAGATTGTTCTCAAGTTTTTGGTACTTCCCTTCAAAATATCAAAGTCTTTCAGTATGCCATGAAAGTATCTGATGATATATTTGTTAAAAGCCATGGTGGTCAACAATAGTGGTTTTCAACAAATGAGAGAGAAAGAGAGAAGAAGACAATTAGGAACTTAATTCCTTATTATTCTCTTAATATTCTCTATTACATAACTTATTATATCTGTAGCCTTAAAAGTTAAATCATCAGATAAAAACTCAAGAAATTTGTACATAAAGAAAGAAACTGAAAAACAACTGTGCATTAACTATGCATGCTTTAATCAAACGCTCATATATTTAATTACTTCATAATTCTCAACAATATGTTTGTTGTCCTAATCTACATGTAATCCTCATATATCAATTTTAAGGAAAGAGTATTGTTGCGACTTGCAACAAGGTGTATTGGGGATCTTGCATAGTTGCATGGCAACTTCTCTTGACTGAATTGAAACAAATCAAGGTGTATAACATAAAAATGCCTGATACAAGAGTGCTTCAAGTATCGCCAAAAGGTAATATTACGGGTAATTATAGTTTTGCAGTTATCTTCATCCATGATATATATTATTGAGGCAAATACTACATTCACTGAGGTAAATATTATTGATATCTCATCCTCGATTTCTTTGTTTATCTCTCTCCTCCCTTCCTCCCTTCCTCCCTCTCCTTTTTTTGAAAATTAGGCAGTGGCTGCCAACTCTCTCTCTCTCTCTGTTTTTTTTTTTGAAAATCTTCGCATAAGCTGCTAAGTCGTGAGGGGAAATCGAACTCTCAACTTTTGGGTAACCATCAGTTTTAGGACTTTTTTCCTAACCAACTATGCTACCTCCCCTCTCTCTCCCTCTCTCTCTATCTCTCTCTAGGGGTGGGGGAGACTTTAATGAGAAAAAAATGTATTATTTCCTGATATTCTTTGCATTGAAGATATCAAGTTTCAACATCAACAAATATAGTTTATATCAATGCTTCTTGCAAGTGCACCCAAGATACCTTACCAAGTTCTAAACTTGTGTGCATAGATAGAACTCCGGATAAAAACGATAGAGATGTAATATTAACTCTGGATAGCAGTGTCCAGAAAATTCACTGCGTCCCTTAGACCAATAACGATAAATCGTTAATTATCTGCAAAAACACAGAATTAAAATAAAAACATTTCAAACTATAGCGTAAGTATATATTCATGATACATTCCATGACCTTAAGCCCACATAAGAGCTAGATTTGCCAAGAAAGCATGAAAATGACATTCGTTGGTATCAAGTTAGCATTGACATTCAACAGGTATGTTATCATACTTTGTCGCATGTTGCATTTGCACTACTCTACACTCTTTGCAAAAAATATGCAATTTTTTAATTTGTAGGCCAATGTTAAAAAAAATACATTATTGAATCCCTCTAGAAATACCTCTAAATTTTCTTAAAGCAATAAAGCATATAATTCAAAGTACTGATTGCTATTTTAATAAATAAGCAACCTTAAAAAAATAATTTTGTGATGTGACAACCGTATCTAGAATAAAGAAAGCAAAAGTGTGCTATTAATTGGAAGTGGCCCTATTTTGAAAATGAAAGTCAACATAGAAAACATAAATAGTTGATAATTTTCTATTATATTGGAATAATTCAATATATGTTTGTGCCTAGGAATAGCTGTTGCAAAGAAGCCAGAACATTAGTTGCCACAAAAACCGTTAGCAAAGCAAAATTATTCATACCTCAACAAAATCATCTTCTTAGGTATTCTATAAGTTGGTTTTTCCAATGTAATTATTTTTTCTAAAGAACTTGCTTTAATTTCTTTATTTTATGATTTAGTTTCTTTTCTTTTGTGATATGTACTTTTAAGCAATTGGGTTGTTAAGCTTTTAATTCAAAAAAAAGTAACTCTAGGTCTAAAATTCAAATTTTATTCATAGCATGAGCAGACAGAGCATGTACTTGGCATATGATCTCATGTGATTCAACATTTTGTACTTGCCATTTATTTGTGAATTGAGTTAATGAAGATGTGTATGCACACCTCGATATGTTGATTTCCACAGATTTCAAAATGCCATCTTATATTTGTAATGATATATAAGAATATTCATAATTAGTTTTTTTTTAAATGGAGCAGGATCGAGAATCAGTATAGTCTAATGACTAAGAAATTACCTTCATGTGATAGGTAACGGATTCAAAACAATGTCTCCTCTGAAAGTGAGATGCGGGCCGTAATTCTCATCTCATGCTCAAAAGAAAATTAGAGAAGGAATCTTAAAGTGGGCAGTATCACTATCACTATATATAGATGATGCCAAAGTATATGGTTGTTGACTTATATTGTATTTATTATTTTTTAATTTTTTCTTAGATTTCTCTAATAGAACAATCCACCCTTCATCTACCTTCAGTTTCAAGATGAGACTCAAATGTATTTACATTATTTTGATCATTTCTTGTGGTATTGTTTAATGCAATACATTGTTGCTATTTTTACAAATTAAGTCTTGTGATGTATTTGATGTACTTGTGTGTAGTTTTGTTGCTAAATCTCTTAGAAACATCTCCATTTGTTTCCATTTATAATTGTTATTAAATCTCCTAAAGTTATCTCCATTTGTTATCATTTATACTATTTATTGTAACTACTAAAGTATGGAGATGAAGGATCTTTCTTTTTTTTTCCTTTTAGTGTTCTTTGAAAGTGCAAAGTTAAACATATCTTCTATGGACTACACATTTGTTAGCATAATTAGTTTTTCTCAAATCGAAGGAGCAGTATAAGAAATAGGTAAATACAGTACAACTGGTTACTAGCTAGTGATCAATTAATTGTCTAATCAAACTGTTTATGTACTATATCTCTATATTTCATGCAGCACGAACAGATAATCATTTCTCCATTTTAAGTTTGTCTTGAAAAGTCATACCGAGCTTACAATAGACCAATAAATTCGTTTCCTATTTAGGATACAAAGGAAGAAATAGCTAAGATTGGACTATAGATTGTTTCGGATTTTTAGCATGAGAGGAAGGAGACAGCAAACTTAAATTTTCAAAATCAAGAGAGTTGTGTTGGTACGGATTTATGTACTATTATTTACGATTCTTATTTAGACAATGGAGAGTACAACAACGTTAAATTTTTCAAATTTGAAAGAGTTGTGCGCGGTACGGCCGGATTTATGTACTATTATTTTACAAAAGAAAATCTTATATATGTTAATTTCGGAAACAAGAGAAAGCTAACAAAAACAAGTGAAATAAATATATGCATACTATTAAGGAAATACAAAAGAAATCTGGTTCAAGTTCTCCAGGAATGTTAAGAGGAACTTTAAAACGAAGCAATCAAGTTTCAATCAATTATTTATAGTTATATGTAGCACTCACACTGAACTGGAATGTTGCAAAAATTGAACGGATCTCAGTTGAAATATATTACCTAAAACTATATACACAGTTTCGACACAAAATGACACAGTAAAAAAGAAAACAACTCAATAAAAAATATCTAGCTAGCATCAAAGATGCATAGAACAAAAGAGAAAGAGGAAGACTGATCAGTACCTGGTGCTTGAGAACTCGTAGAGCTTTCCCCGGGGAGAAAAAACAATTAGTCCGACTTCGGCCTCGCACAGCACAGACAACTCAAACGCCTTCTTGAGGAGCCCACTTCGCCGCTTGGAGAAGGTGACCTGGCGACTTGTCGGGTTCTCGATCCGCTTCATCTCAGTCTTTCCTCTCACCATTTCTACTCTACCTCGATCCCTTGCTCAACCTCCACCGGTTACTTGATTGCCCTAAAAGGGCAATAGTAAAAACAGGAAAAAAAAAAAAAAAAAAAAAAACTAAAACCAAATAAAAGGTGAAGGGAGAGATAAGGGGGTTAGCTAACTAGATCTTGTTTTATTAGGAAGCAAACGAACTAACCAAAAATGGGAAAAATGGGGAGAACGAAGTGGGGCCTTTGTTTTTTCCGAAACAAGGACCCCTTTGTTTGGAAGAGTAGAGGAAATGAGAGAGGCGACTTGGACAGCCACGATCGGTTTCTTTCCTTATTCGTTCCTCCCTGGCGGAGAAATTTTAGAAATAAAAGCATGGGGCCGGAGCTGAAAAGGACCGCCATTTTCACATTTTTATTCCATTCCAATTGAAGTAACAAAGAAATCTGAATATTATTTGGATGGCATAATGCACACAGAAAAAGATAGCATCAATTCAAGGAATGGATTTTATTGGAAATGTAAAAAAGAGAATCCATTCCTTTTTCCACTCATGGTTGGTTTGATTCTTTCATGTCTGCAATCCTGTGATTTCCTGTACCGAGTCAAGTATAATGCCTCGATAACTCGCCTCACGAATGTCGAATAAATTATGGAGTCTCTGTACAAATAGAAATCGGACATACTATAGGTGGATCTGAAAATAGGCTCTATTAATTAATGTATAGTTGGTACTGTTATGAAGCTACGGATGTTGCATATCCTTTAAAGGAAGTGATACCCTACGGATTTTTCTCAAAAAAATAAAAAAGTGATTTGGTACGAGAAATTAAAATATTTTATTTTCCACTTTGGATATTATTAATTGGAAGAAATGTGATCACATTATAGCTAGCGAAAGAACATACATGTTTCTCTCCGAAAAAGACAAATAAAATTATTTTTCATGTTGGGTGTATGGAGATGTAATCATATATTCAATTGGATAATTAGTTAGTTCAGACGTTTGTAACCATTTTAATTAGTTCACATACTACATTTTTGTTTATGCAGACTAAACTTTAATTTTTATCTAATTTCTCATAGAAGAGAATAATTGAAGTTATGTTAGCACATAAGAGTAATGACATAACTTAACTATTTTTTTTATAATTTATATTCACAACTCATCAATGTTTAATTATGTATTGTAAAGATAATGCCATTCATGTTGGAGGTGTAAATAATTGAGGCCTTGATCGACCTCGATCCAACTTTTACTCAAAAAAATACTGAAAAGTTAAAGTGTTAGCAAATATATACTTCTTTTCGAAAAAAATTTAAGGTTGTTATCTTTTTCTCCATACTTGAAGTTAAGGAGTGATGAATGCATCTCTTAAATAAAAGGTGGACCTCAAGAAAAACATGAGTTATGTAGTCTTTTAAATTTTTGTGATTTATATGCGTTAATAATAACATAAGTATTTATAAAATTGATGATATATATTAAATAAGTGAGGCTATGGTAATATACATATTACATATCGATCATTGCTATGGATTTACATTTTCATTTTAAAGTTCAACAAGTTGATATAAACAGTTAAACACTTAATATGAAAATTTACTTTGGAACTAAACTTTATATTTGTAAATCTTTTTACTATTTTTATATAGATGGAAAATCACTTAATTTAAAATTTTGAAAACATCGTAATGATTTTTATCTATTTAAAAAATAGTAAAAAAATTCTTAAAACATATAAAAATTGGTCTCGGAATAAATGTTCGCATAAAGATAGTGTTTAAAGACCCTAATCGACTCTTTGTTAAAAATACAAATGAATTCATAGCAAGAGTCGATCCTTAATATGTATATTACCATAGCCTCACTCTATATTAAATTATATATATTGAATCAATCCTCGCTGCCAAGCTTTCTAAATGTACATTCGAAGCGGTTGATGGTTGAGAAAATTTGAAACAAAACCTCTGAAAGACGTTGTTCAAGCTTCGTCATCTTTCTAAAGTACTTGCATTAAGAAGAATCCATATCCTCTTAATAAAATATTTTCGTTTAAATCTGAAGTATTCGATTAGAATTCAGACCAATCTGATTCGAAATAGAATGCACAAGTCCTCTTTAATATGCAGCTCTGATCAGAATCTAAATCAATCTAGTCCGGATCTAAAGAAAAATATTAGAGTGAGGCTATGGTATTATGCATAGCACGGTTGGGTTCGTGCTACGGCTCAAAATTTGAGTTTTCAAAACTCTAACGGTCCATCCAAACCGTTCAACATGATTATAAAATGAATATGTACTTGCAAATCAAATTTTACATTTTTTTGAATTTTTTTACTATTTTTTTAGATAGGTAGAAAATCACTTGATCTGAAAATTCTAGACCATCCAAAAACAGTGATTTTCTACCTATCTAAAAAAATAGTAAAAAAATTTGAAAAAATGTAAAATTTGGTTTGCAAAGTACATATTCATTTTATAATCATGTTGGACGGTTTGGATGAACCGTTAGGATTTTAAAAACTCAAATTTTAAACCGTAGCACGGACCCATCCGTGCTCTGCATAGTACTATAGCCTCACTCAAAATATTATGTTACCTTATCCAAACAATCCCATCGGCAAATAAGAAGCCTTTTAGCAGGTGGATCACCTTTAACATATAAGACCGATATAGATACTGTTCATAATCAATGTATCCGAGGAAATGTGAAGACAATTGGGACAAGTTTTGGAATACGGTAGCAAATATCACAACTTTTCCAAACTGAGAGACAATGTGGGCACGGATACCATACATTTATCAGCCAATCCCGATCGTCTGGGACCCACCTAGTACGAGGGTTGGGAAGCGGTCGGCATCCTCCCTGTCTAACCGTACAGACCCCCACCGAGATCTGGACACGTGTCACGCACTGTCCAACTTGTGCCTAAATCCAGTCAAATACCTCAAAGTCCTCAACTAGGACATTTAATTTTCACATGGTCCTAACTCTCCTCGATTTTCACCTCTCTATCAATGTGCCTCCAATTCCATTGGTTCTCCCCTTAATTTGATTACTGATGCATCATAACACGTATCCTCTGCATTAACTCAAAAGGGAATCTTTTGAGTCAAAGAATTTCAAACGTCTGATTTTAAACAGAGCTAATCTGGCTCGTGTCAATAACATAAAAGACTTTTTAATATTAGTGCAGATCTAATTTACACGAATCTTAAAACAGATTAAACAGTTAAGATTCTTTAACTCAAAAGATTTTCATTTGAGTTAATGCTGAAGATATGAATTCATCATAACAAGCACTTTATTTTTCTATCTTTCCTTCCTCTGTGCTCGTTTTTTCATACGAGTCCATATCCTCTTAGGTAACACAATATTTGTGTTTAGATTCGGACTATCCAATTAGAATTCGGATCAAACTAATTGGAGATAAAATGTACGAAATCCCTTTAATATTTATGTGAATTCTGATCAAACGGTCATGATCTAAACAGAAATATTAGGTGATATGAATTCATGCATAACAAACACTTTTTTTTTTTTTTGTTTCCCTTTTTTTTCACACCACAGTAGTACACAACACATTCTTTTGTTAACTCAAAATTTGAGTTCATATTGGACCGTCCAATCTTTATTAGCATAAATATTAAAAGGATCTCGTACATTTCAACTCAAATGGAATTGATTGGGATTTTGATCGAACGGTTCTGATTTTAACTCAAAATTTGAGTTGCTTCAAAGAATTCTGACTCACATACGTTTCGTTTTTCACAAATGATACATAAGCTAATTTAATGTAATTATTGTGGGTTTTTCATAAGAAATAGATTGAGTGCGATAAGTCGGTACAAAAGACAGAAGGATCCGTATCCTCTGCATTAACTCAAAAATGAATCTTTTGAGTTAGTGAATTTCAACCATCTAATTTTAAACAGAGCCAATCCAGCTTGTACCTATAACATAGAAGGCCCTTTAATATTAATGCAGATCTAATTCGCACGAATTTTAAAATAGATCGGATGGTAGAAGATGCATTAACTCAAATGATTCTCTTTTGGGTTAATGTAGAGGATACGAATTCAAGTCGGAATAGCCGGTATCCTAATGAAATGACGAACTTGTCGATCGACTGTCAGTATCCCATTCTTGAACAAATCCAAATTCCAGTGTGCTTTCCAGGCTTTGATCTGACCCCACGGGTGGTCCTGGAACTATTACTCCTTATTTGCTTTTAGTCCCACTCGCCGACTAATATTTCCATTTTATGTATGATTAAATAAATCAAATTTGAAGTAGCGATTAGAGCGGGAAAAATGACATGGCGGAATCAGCTCTGTCACGGAACGGCACGGCACGCGTGTCAGTTGCGTGTTGTGACTCGCGTATTCTGTGTCGTTACTCGCGTGTTCCGTGCTGTGACCATTCGCGTGCCGTAATAATTTTTTAAAACTTTGACACGGCACGTGAAAGATCTAGTCACGTGTATTTAGGATCATTAGATATTGATCAAATAGTGAATCTTAAATAAACTAATTTAAATTATGATCAAATAGTTACGCGAGTCACGTTTGATCACGGCATGTTTAAGCATGGCGTGACTCACATGACGTGATCACTCGCGTGCTTTGACCACATGTTGATATTTTGGTCACGGCACGTGAAAAATTAACTTAATCATGGCACGAGACTAAAATCACGACGTATTAATCACGGTACGGCACAGCATATTTTTTTCCACTCTAATAACGATAAATTGAGTAGAAAATAAATCTCCTGTTATTTCTTGAGAATAACAGTAACTTGTTATTCCGAGCTCAACGGTTGGCCTTTCTTGAGATTCATACATAAAAAAAAAAAAAAAAAAAAAACTTCGTTAGATTTGCAAATGAAAAAGTTAAACAGATAGAATCGGAATAACGTCAGATTTATTTCCATGTTCCACTATTTAAATGATCGATCCAGTTCCAATTGAAGCAGTGTCTATGTGTGGTGATGCATGTAGTGTTGACATATTATTCATTCATCTAATTAGTGTTAAAACTTAAAAGTATATAACTTGTAATTAAGGATTTTATTATGGTGTTCTTATATTTGGTAAATATATAAATTAATGACCACTAAATGTTATTAACTATTGTGGATCTTTGTTATATTATAAAATCAATATTTCATATTTTAGATATGAAAAAATAACAATTATGACGGCGAGAAATACCATATGAAAATTTAAAAGAAGAACATCATAGCAAGATTCTAATTACTACAGAGTGTTGCAGATGATCCAATTAATTCATAGAACAAAAGTTTATAATAAAATGCATCACTTAAAAAATCATTTCATTAATTATTGTATTTCTTAATTAAACTATGAGGCTTGCTATCAAGTTGCATGTAAAGTTTAGAATATTCCATATTTCATATATAAGAGAGGTAAATCTTCTGATATATGTAAACAAACATTTAACGGTAATACATTTAACGTCAAATTTGGTGTCGTTATATATTTAATTAAGAAATTTGATTTGTTTCGAGTGTAAACAAACATTTAACGGTAATATAACTTTCTTTATTTTTAATGGTTTGCGTCCCTTGTGTTTTAAGAAAGATATATGAGTAAGGCTTAGGTGTTATAGATAGCATAAGGTCTTCCGTGCTATGGTCTCAAAAATCTATCGTATAAACTTTAAACTTATATCTAAGTAGCTCAGTAAATTGGTTATATAATGAACTTCTAGAATACCAATTTTTACAATTTTTTGAATTCTTTTACTATTTTTTATGATTTATGAAATATGGAAAATAATGATCTAAAATATTGGCAATTTTCTTCTATTTTTAAGTTATTTTTACCATCTTTCATAAATAAAAAAATAGTAAAAAAATTCTAAAAATAGTAAAAAATGGTATTTTACAAATTCATTATATAACCAATTTACTGAGCTACTTAGATTGAAGTTTGAAATTTATACGATATATTTTTTTAGACTGTAGCATGAAAGGCCTATGCTATCTATAGCATCTAAGCCTTACTCAAGGTATATTATACCAAAATTTTATTGATTTTTTTTTATAGTAATTATCTTATTTCAAATTTGGTAGCTTCTTCTTCAATCGATATTTTCTTTTCAGAAAATTCGAAAAAGCAACTCTAATAACTTGAACCTGTCAAAATCCGAAATTTTTATTAATATCCAAAAAAATATTAAATTTGAAAATCTACACCCTGTTTGACAAGATTTCGAAAACTGTCAAAACCGCAGATTTATTTTCCAATTTTAGGCCAAATTACAGCAAATTTATTTCCCGGTTTTGGAATTCCAGAACCGGGAAATAAATTTTGGATTTTTGTTTTGGAATTCCAAAACAGGGAATTAAATTTCCGGTTTTAAGTTTTTTTTAATTAAACAGAAAATGTTATAATTTATTTATTTTTTGTATTAAAATATTAGAAATATTTTATATATTTCTTTGAAAATAGATGGAATACTATATTTATTAGAAAAACTGCGACAAATAACCTGGATCAACATTTTTCAGGACGGTTTTTTGCAGCTAAAATTAAAATATTTCTTTGTGTGTTATTGGAAAAAATAAAAATGTTTTGAATCTGAGTTATTGATCCCGGTTAAAAAGTCACTTCTAAGCTATGTTGCATGGATACGGGTACGGGTATCGTATCGGATACTATACGAATACGGCGATACGGCAATTTTAAAAAAATGTAGGATATGATACGTCTATTATATATATATATATATAGAGAGAGAGAGAGAGAGAGAGAGAGATGGGCTAACTTGCTTTGGGAATTAAAGGGGGCGTTTTACTTTGCGCTCATATCTTTATTTTCAAAGTTCAAATAGTCAATTCGAACCTTCCAACATGTTCTTCATATTAAAATGTGCTTGGAGACCAAATTTTACATTTTTTTTAAATTGTTTACTATTTTTTCAGAATTTTTGAAAATCATCACTTTGCTGAATTTTTTATTATTTTTTTATTTATTGAAAAGTTGTGATTTTCAAAAATTCTAAAAAAATAGTAAAAAAATTTCAAAAAATGTAAAATTTGGTCTCCAAGCACATTTTAATATGAAGATCATGTTGGAAGGTTCGAATCAACTATTTGAACTTTGAAAATAAAGATATGAACGCAAAGTAAAACACCCTCTTTAATTCCCAAATCAAGTTAGCCCAACTATATATATATATATAGAGAGAGAGAGAGAGAGTGACTAAGGTCAAAGTGGTAGTTCCTAGCCCCGGTGCTACCAAGTCGTTTTTGGATTTTCAAAGTCCAAACGGTCGATCCGAACCGTTCAAGTTGATCTCCATATTGAAATGTGCTTGAAGACCAAATTTTACATTTTTTGGAATTTTTTTACTATTTATTAAGCCACTTTGAAAATTGTTGATCCGGGTGAACAGTAAAAACAGTGCAACCAAATTCTGGACCATGTGATCAGCAATTTTCAAAGTGGCTTAATAAATAGTAAAAAATTCCAAAAAATGTAAAATTTGGTCTCCAAGCACATTTCAATATGGAGATCAACTTGAACGGTTCGGATCGACCGTTTGGACTTTGAAAATCTGAAAACGACTTAGTAGCACCGGGGGCCAGGAACTACCACTTTGACCTTAGTCACTCTCTCTCTATATATATATATGAGGAGGGTTCAAATGCCTTCAATTTTTGTGCCTCCACCATGCTTCCATTTCTAAAAACTTTAATAAATCAAAATTTAAAACTTAAAAGTCAAAATAAAACCGTTGGATATGATCTTACATCATTTTATCTATGCACGTGTAAAAAATTATGGCATTTCAATTTTGTTTTGGTTGTCATCAAAAGCTTGTAAAAAACGTACTAATTTGGATAATTTCTATACGTTGATTTTCAACTTATTGATTCACATAAAAACAAAATCGAAATGTGATAATTTTTTATGAGCACATAGATAAAATAACATAGATCATATCTAACAGTTTTATTTTAACTTTTTAAGTTTTAAAATTTGAGTTATTAAAGTTTTTAAAAATAGAGGCATGGTGGAGGCACATAAAATGGAGGCATTTGAACCCTCCTCTCTCTCTCTCTCTCTCTATATATATATATATATAGGGATGGGCTATGGTGAGACGTGGAGTCAAACAAGTTTGTACTCCATGCAATATTTTTATTTTGAAAATCCGAACCGCTCAACATGATCTCCATATTGAAATGTGCTTGGAGACCAAATTTTACATTTTTTGGAAATTTTTTACTATTTATTAAGCCACTTTGAAAATCACTGATCCGGGTGAACAGTGGCAAAACAGTAAAAAATTCTGGACCAATGGATTAGCAATTTTCAAAGTGGCTTAATAAATAGTAAAAAAATTCCAAAAAATGTAAAATTTGGTCTCCAAGCACATTTCAATATGGAGATCATGTTGAATGGTTCGGATCGGTTGTTTAGATTTTCAAAATGGAAATAATGAGGCGTGGAGTAAAAACTTGTTTTACCCCACGTCTGACCATAGCCCATCCATATATATATATATATATAGAGAGAGAGAGAGATGGGCTATTGTGCTTTGCAAAGTAAAGCGAACGTTTTACTTCGGGCTCATTTTTGGATTTTCAAAGTCCAAACAGTCGATCCAAACCGTTAGATGTTCAATCTATATTAAAATCTGCTTGCATACCAAATTTTACATTTTTTGGAATTTTTTACTATTTATTAAGGCACTTTGAAAATTGTTGATCCGGGTGAACAGTAAAAACAGTGCAACAAAATTCTGGATCATGTGATCAACAATTTTCAAAGTGGCTTAATAAATAGTAAAAAATTCCAAAAAATGTAAAATTTGGTATGCAAGCAGATTTTAATATAGATTGAACATCTAATGGTTTGGATCGACTATTTGGACTTTAAAAATCCGAAAACGAACTCGAAGTAAAACGTTCGCTTTACTTTGCAAAGCACAATAGCTCATCTCTCTTTCTCTCTCTCTATATATATATGGATGGGCTATGGTGAGATAATCATAAAAATTCTATTATTTATATATTGTATTTAGATAATCATAAAAATTCTAATTAAAGGCTCAAACTATAGAAAATTAAAGGCTTAATCTAAGAATAGATTAAAAACTATAGTTATTGGAATATATCACAAGTGAAACTGTGGCGGAGTGGTTAAAAGTTTTGGTCCTCTCCCAAGAGGTCCCAAGTTCGAATCCCGCAGGCACAAAAAAAAACACATTTGTGCCGGTGTATGGGCGGCTCACAGGTGCGGGCCCGGTTCACGGTCGCGGTTCATGGTCGCGTCTCACAGCTGCGGGCGCGGTTCACAGGCGCTATGGGTTCGACCCGACCGTATCCACATGTATCCCGCCGTATTCGTGAGTTTCAACAGAGTATCGGCGACCGTATCGACTAAGTAAGGATACGCCACGTAAGCGGATACGCCAACTGGCGTATCGGATACGTATCGGTGCCGTATCGGGCGTATATCGGTATTCGATACGGGTACGGAGGTAAATCTGAAGTATCCGAGTAACATAGCTTCTAAGTAAATACAGAAAATATTGTGATCCTTCTATTTTTGAAAAAACTAAAAGATTCTCTGACAACGTTCTGACAAAATATACTTTGAAAAAAAATCTTGACAAATTTTCTTATTTTTTGTATTTACCCAGAAGTGACTTTTGAACCGGGATCAATAACTTAGATTCAAAATATTTTTATTTTTTTCCAATAACACACAAAGAAATATATAAAATATTTCTAATATTCAATAAAAAAATAAAAAAATTATAACATTTTCTATTTAATTAAAAAAAACTAAAAACTGGAAATTTAATTCCCGATTTTGGAATTCCAAAACCAAAACCGAAAATTTATTTTCCGGTTCTGTAAAATAGTGTGGTTTTGGGATGCCTAAAACCGGGAATAAATCTGCGGTAATTCGGCTTAAAACTGGGAAATAAATCTACGGTTTGGATAGTTTTCAAAATCTTGTCAAACAGGGTGTAGATTTTGAAATTTAATATTTTTTTTGGATATTAATAAAAATTTCGGTGTCAAAAAAGTCAATGAGCATAAATATATGAATTAGTGTTGTAAATGAGCTGAGTGTGAGCGAGTTACTCCCACTCGTACTCAGCTCATTAAGTTAATGAGCGAGTCGAGTTGGGATGATAATAATGAGTTGTAAACGTAGCTCGAGTTCAGCTCATTACCAACTCGAGTTGACTCACAACTTGTTTATAATAACTGTTTAACCTAGTCCATTCCTATGTTTGGGTCGGAATTTGGGTGCGTAGAGTTGGGTTTGGATCTGTGAGTCTGAATAGTCATTTAGAATAGATGACATGGGATCTATTATGGCGAATTTTGTACAGTTCGAGTTGTTAATGAGTGAGTTGGAGTATGTTCAAACTCAGCTCAATAATTAAACGAGTCAGCCAACTCGAGTTGGAATTGACTGGAGTTGTAATTAAATGAGCGAGTTAAAACAAATTATTAGTGAACGAGTTACAAATTCATAATTTTTTTTTGCAACCATAATATGAATATAAGAAAAACAACCAAACTTTTTTATGACAAGTCCATACTACAATTATTTATTTAACCAATAAAATGTGATTTATCTGTGTCACAAGAAATCCAACTAGAGGTACACTCCATAGTATTATTTAACGAGGAGGGTTCAAATGTCTTCATTTTTTGTGCCTCCACCATACCTCCATTTTTTAAACTTACTTAAAAGTCAAAATAAAACCGTTGGATATGATCTACATCATTTTATCTATGTGCTCATAAAAAATTATCACATTTTGATTTTGTTTTTATGTGAATTAATAAGGTGAAAAATCAATGTCTAGAAATTATCCACATTAGTACGTTTTTTACAAGCTCTTGATGACAACCAAATTAAAATTGAAATGTCATGATTTTTTACACGTGCATAGATAACATGATGTAGATCATATCCAACGGTTTTATTTTGACTTTTAAGTTTTAAATTTTGAGTTATTAAAGTTTTTAAAAATGGAGGCACGGTGGAGGCATGAAAAATAGAAGCATTTGAACCCTCCTCTTATTTAATTCATCGAATAGTAACCTGGTCTTCAGGGTTCAGATACACTCCAAGTATATATATTCTATTTATTCAATTAGTTGATTTCAGTTATAAAAAAAATTAAAAAATAAAAACTAGTTGATTGGAAAGTTATTAACTTATTCGAATTTTGTTTCTTTTACAACTTCATTGAGTAGGACTACTTGTAGCTTTCAACCTTATTCCCTCTATTGATGAAGGCCCCGGATTCACGGCCTCATTGGATGGCAAAGGAGGACCACAATAGTTTCTCATCATTGACAAATTTGGAAAATAATATCTTTAAGCAATATTTTCCAGGTCAATTTAATTAGCTACCGACATAAAAGATTGATTGTGAATCACTAATGTTATAATTTGAGATTGAATGGAAAGAGAAATGATTTTATGTTTTTCAGTAAAGATTGGAGATCAAGTCACTCAACTATTTAATACTGATATTTTCTATCTGAATTTCAAACTTATGACCTCTCATGTGAAGACCATGTGTCTTTGTCACTAAATTAAATACTAGTTCTTGAAATGATTTCATTGATTGATCGTTTTTTTCATTACATTACTTGGAAGGGTTTATATAGGCTACTTAGTCGTCGTGATATTGATCCTAATTGATTAGATATTAATGTAAATTAATTATAATTTTTGAAGTTAATATTGATAAGAATGCATATATCCAAATCTTGCATATTCTTCAACAACTAGTCCTTAACGCCATAAAAAATATCCTCAAATTTGGTTAAATATTCAAACAGCTACTGTTCAATATACTTAATTTCCTTCATTTTACATATTTAATATTCTAGTTTTTTTTTATTTCCTTCAAAAATAGAGCCGAATGATTTAAGATCAATTTTTTTTCAAAATAGATGCAGTATTTTAGAATTTGAATGTACTAGACCACGATATTTTCTTTATTTATTTAGAAATAACTTTTGAACTAGGAACAATATAAATCAGATTCAAAATATATTTTTTCCAATAACACACAAAGAAATATTTCAGTTTTTCTTACAGCCGCAAAAAATCCGGCCTGAAAAATATTGATCCGAGTTATTTGTCGCAGTATTTCAATTATATAGTATTTCATCTATTTTCAAAGAAATATAAAAATATTTTTAATATTGCAATACCAAAAATAAATAAATCATAACATTTTTTATTTAATTAAAAAAACAAATCCGGAGAATAATTCTTGGAAAGAGAATGTTTGGATCCGGAGAATTATTTAACAATAATTATCATTGCGATACTATTTTGCAATTTTTATCATTGCGGATAAAACATATTCACATAGTATATTGTTTAACAATAATTAATTAATGTAGCTCAGTTTTCTACCAGAAATTATTGTGAGGGTAACTCGCCTTACAGAAATTCAGACAGACACTAGTATTGTAAATTGCTAAATTTCGTATGAAAAGGAGGAGAGATCTATGCCGCTAAATGTATGCACAAATCATAGCAAATTAAATCGGACGGTGTAGACTTCACGGCTTCACCAATGCAACTTGTGCCCACCATTCCTCAATCTTACCAAGAAGGGATAGAAATTGCAAAGAGCTCTATCGGGTTAATTTAATTGTGATGCATCCATCATACACTATTTGCTATCCGATCCAAACTGAAACTGAGCATTTAGATTTAGATACTGTAGATTTTTTTCTACTTATTTTACGTGATCCAATTAACTCAGATTTTATTAGAATGTGAGAAAAAATAGCATAATTATTTTTGGCTTTCTGCAGAAAATGTATGCCTGAAATCCGACTCCCGTTGAAGATTATAAAAACCAAAAATTACGCTTTTCCTTCACTTTATAATAATAATAATAATATGATAATAGTAACAATAATAATAATAATATGAGGAGGGCTCAAATGTCTCATTGCTTCATGAACCAATCCTACCCCAACATCTTTATCTTTAATTTCAAAGTTCAAACAGACGATCCGAACCGCTGAACATGATATCTACGTTAAAATATGATTGGAGGCCAAATTTTATATATTATAGAAATTTTTTACTATTTTTTAAGATAGATACAAAATCATTGTTTTTCAAAAAATTGTGGACCATCTAAAAACAATGATTTTGTACCTATCTTAAAAAATAGTAAAAAATTTCCAAAAAAAATATAAAATTTGGTCTTTAATCATATTTAACATGTTGAGCAGTTCAGATTGTCTGTTTAAACTTTGAAATTAAAAACAAAGATGTTGAAGTACGATTGAGACATAAAGCAATAAGGCATTTGAGCCCTCCTCAAATAATATATACTCGTTTTCTATTGTTATGGCAGAACATGCACCGATTTTTTTATTAATAGAAAAAACAAAAAGAAAAATTTACAATAGTGAAAGAATTTGATAGATTTCGGAATATAAGAAAACGGTGATAGTTTATAAAATCCAAAATTAACAAACTCAATTAAACTCCTAATTAAAAAAACAACAAAATAAAAAAAAACGTTAATGTCTACAGCGTCTTGATCCTTGCAAAAAAAATTCTCAAGTTTGATAGTTTGATAGTTAACATTCAAATGACATAATTTTTCAAGTTCGAGTCCGAACGTTATAGACAGTAACGTCCGGTTTTTTTTTGTTGTTGTTTTGTTAATTAGTTATTTAATTAATTTCGCTAATCTGTCAAATTCATTAACTATTGTCGATATTTTGTTTTTTTATTAATAAAAAAATGGGGAACATGCAACGCAAGTAGTTTAGCGTGGAACGCCGGCCCCTTTGAATTTTATAAGAGGAAATTAGAGAGCCGGGGGAAGGTGAGTTGGGCAAATGTCAACGAGTACGAATCTCAAAGCAAGTGTTGCCGTTCACTTTGCAATAAAATCTACAGAGCGAAAAACAATATCTATTGATTTTGAAATAGAGTGTGTTTGGATTAGGGCTGGACAAAATTGCTCGAACTCGTAACTCGCTCGTTTACAGCTCGCTTTAACTCGCTCATTTACAGCTCGAGTTGGATCCAACTCGAGTTGGCTGACTCGTTTAATAAATGAGCTGAGTTTGAGCTCACCCCAACTCGCTCATTTATAACTCGAGTTACACAGTATTGATTACAATAAATCCCAGAAATTCAAACCCTGTAACTAAACCCAAATCCCTCAGACCCGAATACCCGAAGTCGCAAGCCTAAGTCCTACTCCCGTCCCTTTGAGCTGGTTAAATGAGTTATAAACGAGTTGTGAGCCAACTCGAGTTGATAACGAGCTGAGTTCGAGTTGACTCTACAGCTCGTGATTACCATTCCAACTCGAGTTGACTCGCTCGTTTATTTAATGAGCTGAGTTCGAGTTGGAGGTAACTCGCTCAAACTCGGCTCATTTACAGGCCTAGTTTGGATGAATAATGTTAATTCAAATTAGTGAACTATTATGTGTTTAGATGGGTGACCAATTGTTTGATTGAAATTATCACTAATTTGTTGTCATGCTAATTCAACTAAATAAAAAATCTTTCAAAAAAAAATTCAATTAGTGATTATTACGAATAACTGAATTAGCATGCTTCCATATAAATATACTCATAATTTATATGATCTTGTTAAGCAATTCTTTACTTTTCATCTAATATTATTCCGGTTAAGAACAGAGTTTTTTTCAGAACAAGAACAAAAGTAGAAATAAAAACTTGATGATATTAATATCCAACTTACATAATAAAAAACCGATTGAAAAAAATATATTTTTTCTCCTTTTATATATTGAAAAAAAAAACCGAACGAACAATTTCAGAAAAAGTTTGATTCCAAAATAAAAGTCACTTCAGTTTTATTTATTATTATTATTATTATTTTTAGTTGAGTTCCGCATGGACAAGAATATTTGTTTATCAACTTACTGGTAAGAATACGGCTGAAAAATCATTAGCCTACCGGATAAAATCGTTATTCTTTAAGGTAATTATAAAAATAATTTATACATGATAAGTTTTTATTTCTATTTATAACTATATAATTTTATAATTATGATTAGGTTGATTTATACAACATTTTATATCGTTTTAATTAATTAAAAAATTTATTTTAAAAAATGGTATTAATAATTCTAATTTATATATTTTTAAGATATTACGTACAAGATGTTATGATTTTTTATTTGTTATATTTTTTAATTAAATCATGTACTTTCTTCGTTTATTTAATAATTATTTATTATTTATTTGTTTAAATATTAAAAGATAAAGATATAATAAACATAAAACTAATGCTTTAATACTTTTACATATGGCACATGTAAAGTTAATTTTAAAAAGGTATGAATTACATCCTTAGATATAGCTTGCCGCCAATGTTATTTGAACCGAACTGGACATCGATCCAATAAAGCTCCGGATTAAGAGTTTATCGGTCGGATCAATGGATCAACCAGTCCGACGGCTGGTTTTTTAAATACTTATATATTTGTGAGATATAAGTACTTATTATAAAATAATCATATTTTATATAGTACAAATTTTCAAACACATATTAAATAATGTACTATAAAAATAAATTTATATATTATTAAAAATGCAAGAAAACATTTTTTGAAGCTCCAAATATGTAGAACTCATTGTTTTCCAACAAAGAGGTTTTATAATTATATACTTTCTTTAGAATTGAATAATAACTACATAGAAATTCTTCATTTTTTTTGTGATCAAACGAACCTTCGATGACTAATATTAAAATTTCAGCATATTGAAATATTTTAAAAAAAAAAAATAGTTTTGTGATGATTGTCTGATCATGCTCAAACATATAATTATTAAGAAAAAAATAATACAAAAATACAAAAGACATAACATAATTGTCGTCTTTTCTTCTCAAAAGCTACTACCGTTTCAAAGAATAAATGGGCCGCCAAAATCACATACAAATAATAAAAGAATGTTTTTGGATTGGTTCACCGGTTTTCTGAAAAACCCGACCAACTATTTTATTTTATTTCTCGAGTACATGCTTTTATGGTCTTTTATTCCGACCGAACCGGATTTGATTCTGAGTCTGTTTTTTTTTTTTTTTCAATCTATCCATCCGGTTATAGTGTACAGTAACAATCGATTATCCTTGCCTACGGGCCAATCGACTGTCCTTGAGGGATCCGTATCCTCTGCATTCAACCGTTTGATTTTAAACAAAGCCAATCCGGCTTGTGTCTATAACATAGGGGGCCCTTTAATATTAGTGTAGATCTAGTTCACACGAATTTTAAAACAAATCAGACAGTCGTTATTCATGAACTCAAAAGATTCTCTTTTGAGTTAATGCAGAGGATATGAATTCGTTCTTGAGCAGAAGATAGGTGGACTCCTGCTGAAACCAACAAAACTTTTATTGTTGTAATTTGGACCATACAAACTTGATTAGTCGGCTCCAATTTACTATAACTGTAGGCTGCCATCACATATACTACAGCTGACGTGAATACCTAACACATCCCTTTCGCGCCTATAATGAAGTGTTGAATATACTGCTTCTAATATAGCAGATAAATTGTAATACCCCGAATCAGAACTGAAAAGTGGAGAGGCGGAGCACATGTCAAACGGATCCGTATCCTCTGCATTAACTCAAAAAGGAAATATTTTGAGTTAATGAATTTCAACATTTTGATTTTAAACGGAGCAAATCCGGCTCGGGCTTATAACATAGGGGACCTTTTAATATTAGTGCAGATCTAGTTCACACGAATTTTAAAACAAATTGGATGATCAAGATGCATTAACTCAAAAGATTCTCTTTTGATGAGTTGAATTTGTATCCTCTGCATGTAGCTTTGATACCCATCTGTCTGGGCTGGATCACTAGGATTGGGCTGATCAAGCAGGTCTTGAATTCCCACCAGGATTTGCTTCACTGTAATTGCTGGTCTCCATCCCTGATATATTTATTTCAAAGGTTTTTCAAATAACTCTGATGTGGAAAGGTCAAGTACAAAAGGCTGACACGTGTTGACCTAGCTTAACCTTCTTGAGCAAGGCTGGCTTGAGTAAAATGGGTTGGGTCTGGCTCAGGATCATTTTAAGATGCTAGTAGGTTGTTTAGACCTGATTTTTTTATGCTTCATTAAAAATATTTTTGCTGAGATAGAAAAAGATAACAAACTAAAGGTGCAATATGTATTCCAAGACAAAAAATTGATAATTTTGCTATGCTGCCTAAACCAGATTTCTTCATATGTCAATGAGCCAAGTCAAACCCCTAACCCATTTTAATCTTATAAAAAACACTGAACTAATCAAATCTGACCCAACCCACTGCCATCCCATATGCACACAGTACCCAAATTTATAATTTATCTAAAAAACTAGGTAAAATTTAACAATTGCATCAACAAAGGCAGACACTAGAATTTCAATAAAACTTACACTCACAGAATTAGCATTGCCCTTTGCTCTTTTAACCACCAGAAAGAATGGTTTAGAACTTACGTAATCTTCATTCAGGATCGAAAGGCAAACAGTGCCAGAAGGGTAGACATTAGGATGGAAGAATCCTTGTGGGAACTTGCACTTCGGAGGCTTGCTCGGGTAGTCCTCGGAGAAATGTAGAGTTAGTGGGTAATACCCCCCTTCCCAATCAGTCTGGAAAATATAAACCCAATTTTTTACAATTGAAGGGAAAACAAATTGTGCACTTCATAGCATTGATGTGCTGCATCAACGTTTACTTTATATAAATTTTGGGGTTTGGCCAATTAATTAAACTTGTGTACGTCACAAAAGCAAATTCAAGCAAAATAAATTTTCTTGAAAAAAACAATTTGATGCAAAGGGCATGATGACCTATATTTACTATGCATAAGTAGAGAAATTAGGACTCCGTACATGCTTGTCACAATTGGTTGTGTAAAGTAACATCCAGTGGAGAATATACTGGTGCAATCTTCGTTCAAAAGTTGGATGCAAATATTAAAACTGGTAAATGCAATTTATGTGCCTGTAAAAGAAAAGAACGATTTGACCTAATTTCCATGAGCATCAAGGGGTACAAGCAATGCCTAAAAGATATTGTCCCCACAATCTAGTATTACTTTTTGATTTGTTATGTGTAGCCATACATTAGAGACAAATTATAAGGCAATTTTGGCAATGCATCATAAATTTGATAAATTGTGTGATTAAACAGCATTCCAAAACTTTGGAAATCCAACTCCTTTATGCAGCAAATCGATTCCACTAAAAAAGAACCTCTTTAACATTATAGAATCTTTATAACTAAAAAAAAATTCTAAAATCCGTAAATTTTACTAAAGTATAGTTGCTATTGCGATCAACTCAATAAGTTCTACAAATCGATACTGAGAAGAAACAAACCGATAGACACATAAATCTCAGAGGATAGAAAATAAGTTACTCCTTGTTTCCCTGGTATGAGGCAGTTCCAGACCATGAGATTGACCGATCCATCTTGTAACGTCTCAGGCCTCGCCACAAAACCCTACAACAGATTAAATTTAAAACAAAAAAAAAATATTTACAACATTCTTCTTTTTTATTTAAGAAAGGAGAACGTAAATCAAAGGGAGGGAAGAAAACATGGGGGTGATTCTTGCTCTCTTCTGTGAGTCGACCACGAGCGATACCGCCTGACATCAGCAAACACCCTTTTCCTTGTGTGATGGTCGTTTTTGAGTATGAATATGCGGGCCGAATACATATAATATAAACAATGGGAGAATTAACTTGCGCGGGTGAAGATGGAGTGCATATCCTCTGAGATATCTCATATTTTGCGTGACCGACGTGTCCGGTTCCTATTCGGGGATAGCGCAGGGGCCAATATTATTTGAGCTTTGAGATTCGTGCAGAACGTATTTTAACAGTTGGAATTTTCCAAAAAGTCACGTAAAATATGAGATATCTCAGAGGATGCGAATTCGTGGGGAGAGTTGTTGTGAATTCGTATCCTCTACATTAACTCGAAAGGAAATCTTTTGAGTTAATAAATTTTAACCGTCCGATCTGTTTTAAGTTCGTGCAAACTAGATGCACTAATATTAAAGGTCTCCTATGTTATAGGCACGAGTCAAATTGACTCCGTTTCAAATCAAACGGTTGAAATTCATTAACTCAAAAGATTTCCTTTTAAGTTAATGCAGAGGATACGGATCCAGTTGTTGTTGGGCTGGGCCGCTGGGCTATGGGGAAAGAGGCGCTTCGTGCTTAGTGGGTTAGCAGATTGGGCGTGTTCGGCTGGAAGGATTAAGGGCTGTGGATTAAAATTTTAAGCTTTCGTAAGGAACTCCTGTTCGGCAAATAGAAGATCAAGATTAAAGAAGATCATTGAATATAAAAATCTATTTCTAGAGATGTGCGCTGAAGTGAGAAGAAGAAATGAATAGAAAATTATAAAAGATAAAGGTGGGTCTAAGGAGTTGTACTTTACCAGGGTTTAAGGAGCTGCAAAGGAGGCAAATTCGTTAAGGAGCCAGCAGACTCGCCTTAAGAATTCAAGCTAAGGAGTTGCTTTAATTCAGTCTAAGGAATTTGTGTTCGGCTGGATTAAGAGAGATTAAGGTCTAAGGAGGTCTAAGGAGGAAGCACCGAACATGTACATTGTGATTAATGACTTCTGGAAACAAACTCAACATTTTTTTTTTTTTTTGCAAGGTACAAACTCAACATTCGAGTTACCTTAGGTGATGATATGAATTTCTCTCTCAGTTGACCTCTGCAAGATGTTTTTGACAGTCCAGCTTTTTGGATAAGAATGGTAGGCAAGACTAAATGCAAGGGTAAAAGACAAAAAATTGATATTACCACTGCACAAGTACTGAATTTTTTTAGTAAAATTGAAAGTCAAACAATTCAACTATTTATAATATCTATAAAGAATCTTTCATTAAATTTTAAAATATGCAACCTCCCACGCAAATACTTAGACTGAGAAGGGAGTTAATGAGTTGAAGATGGAGAAGCTATAGCTTGCCATGCTTCATTTTGTGCACCAAGATCCATAATTATAATTTGCAATAACCGACTATTGATACGTCCTATCTCGGGAGATGAGGCCGTATGGGAAGTTGGGCTGAGTCGGATTCGTCCTGCCAAAAGATGGCAGGCCGAGGTGTGAAGTGAGTTGTGAACTCGGGGTGGATTGTGAGAGATTCTGACTCTATCCTGTATGATCTCTCTTGTGGTTGGAAAAGAGTGTCCCCGCTTCATGGGAATCACTGTCTTATATAGTCCGTCCATAACTGCTATCTCGAGCAGTTATGGAGGACGTGGGTAGTTATGTCAGCCGTTACTGGGATGGGAGGCATTAAGTTAGCCGTTTCCACTATCATCCCGCATGTCGGTTAACACGGTCCCCATTTAAGGCATATTGGGGCCGCTGTATTGGGCCCCGACTTGGTGGATATTTGGGCCTTTCATATGACTTCGGGTTGGCCTCTTAGTGAGGTCCGAATCCCAGTTGTTCATGGCCCAGTTTAAATTAAAGGGCCTGTGGAACATGGCCCTATCATTAGCCCCCGAAGTCGGAATGCATCAGCGAGATGCTTTCGACTTGAGGGTGTATAACTCATGAAAGCACAATTATTAAAAAAGTACCAAACATAAATAAATCCTTCTTATATTAATAAAGACTCGTTACAACTCGAGCTAAACTAAAAGATTCAAGCAGAAATAAAGGCTACAACTCGAGATGAACTAAGGCTTCAAGCAAAAAATAAAAGGTGGATCTACTTAGCCTATTAGCTTTTATTCTTATAAGTAATTTAATGAAATCCCGGAGGTGAAGGGATGAAGTCCATCATCTCACTATCCGGATCTTCAAAATGATCGTCTTCCCAAATCTGGTCCGGAGTAGCTGTAGCCAATGTGGGTGCATTGGGATGTCGGTTTTGGCAAGTTTGACATCTGAAGAATCGACGTCGGGGATCTGACCGATCATGAATCAAAAAATGAGAGGGATGCCACCACGTGCGACAACCCCGACATTTGACCATGTCTTCTTTTAGGGCAGATTTCCCACATGCCAGGCAATCGCGAAGAGGTCCGAGGAATTCGACGATGTTAAATTCGTCGCCCACCTCCCTGAATACTGCCAGCTTGTAATTTAAAAGGTCTCGGATGGTGACGGACTCGTTATCCAGCATCCAATCCAAGTCATTGGGAAAGTCTTGGATCAAGTCCTCCCTCTCCTCGGTTGTAAGTACACGTCGCTGGGGACCTCGGCTGGAGCTGGATGAACCAACAGGGCGAGATGGGATAATTCGACGCTCAATAGCTCGACGTTGCCTTGCACGTTCCTCTAGGAACTCTAAAGCATGTCGGTTAACAGACATGATAGATGCGAGGTGGAAATATTTTTTTTTCTAAAAAGCAAAAGCAAAAGGGAAAGTATGTAGAGAAAAGTATCTCCCTCTCTGGAAGGAGTACCTTATTTATAGTCGTTCAACCGCCATCTGCCCAACTGTATATCATTAAATAGGCAGGTTTTAAAATAGGCAGGTTTTAAAATAGGCAGGTTTTAAAATAGGCAGGTTTTAAACCGCCATCTCTCTCTTTTTTTTTTTTTTTTTTTTTTTTTTTTTTTTTTTTTTTTTTTTTTTTTTTTTTTTTTTTTTTTTTTTGCGCGTGTTAAATGGTTTGTAAGTAAAACGAGATGGAAACCCGAGGTAAATAGGACAACAATGAAAAATAGATTAAATGTTCATTGATATTTCAAACTCATACAAAATCTAACTCAAACTGATATAATAACAAAGCCTATTGATACTAAAGAACATCGGATCTTGGAAGAGATGGACACAAAGATAGTTAATGTAGCCTCCTTTACTGTTGAGCGTGAAGACCACACCATTGGATTAAACAATGTCGTCGGCAACCTTATTGATCCGACGTGCGTGGTGAAGGCATTGTCTACAAGTGAAGGATGTGACGCGAGGATCACTATGGTTCCGAGGTGATCTTCGAGCCGAACACCCGGGATGAAAGGCTTCTTCACAGCTGTCACAATGAAACATTTGCGGAGAATATCCCCTCAACTTGCAAATCGCACATCGGTCCCAAGCTAATGGGTCGTCTGCATCATTGGGCTTGTGGATGGTAATCTCGGGACATAGACGAGATGACGGAATATCATCTTTTTCAAGGGCAATCTCGTTGCTCACTTGATCATTCATCTCGTGATAGTGTGAGAGAGGAGGATAATTGTACGGTTGATGGATCGTTAAAGAAAGACGGAGGGTGTATATATAGTATATCGGCATTAAATGCCTGACGCTTCGTCTTCCGTTAACCGCCGTGAGCCATCAAGTCAGCCATCAAATCAGTCTGTAAGTCGAGGTGATGGCTCAATCCGTGCGTGACACGTGGCATTCATTAATTCGGTGAGAACTCGCGGCCGTTGAACGAGCGCGGGAATCGAAGCGTCGCCATGATGAAAGGAGACAGCGCGACGTTTCTTGGCGTCGTTTCGAAAACTACGCAAATATCGAGCGGGAAAAAAGGAAAACCTGTATATATTTCGGCCCCCCTCCCCACTTATTCAGTACCGCTTCTTTAAATCATTTGATATCGGAGTGAAAGAGCAAAAACAATCTCGGAATTCAGGAGCTGCCAATTTCGGAAGTAGACGTCGGACGAGAGTCGAGCATCTCAACCTCCAAAAAGGTAAGCCTTTATCACCTCGGTAACTGGCATTAAATTAGCACATCCGGCATGTTATAATGTTTATTGGCCGAAGTTAAGGAGTAAAATAATGAATAACATTAGTATGGTATGTTATAGGAGTCTATTTGCCTACCATAACTGTGACATCTAATGTGCGTTAGTAACATGAATGCTTTTAGAAACTGATATTGTAATAGTAAGGTCGGTGACTTAAGCCAATCCTGTTTATTCGTAAATTTAGAAATGGCCGAAGAACAAGGTGGATCTCGGGACCAATCCCCCCATACCTATGAGGCGGTGTCTCCCCTATCCTTTTCACCCCCCCGCCCTGGTAGGGGCAAGAGTTTATATGGAATGATTCCCGCACATTCGGACGTAATGTCGGGAGGAAATGAGGAGGATGAATATGCGGAAGGAGATGAGCACGAAAGTCCATCTCGGGGTGAACTAGTTGACACCCCCGTGGGAACATCACAAGGGCCTTCGAATCCCAAAAACCAGAAGGCCAAGAAAATAATAGTTCCCCGAGATGGCCACGCCAATGATACTAACTTCCCTACATCTGCTGGTATTGCACCCAAGCTGGTTGTCCAGTGTGAAGATTATTGTAATGCCTTCTACAACGAACTTGTGCTGGAGGCCAGCAGAAAAGAGTATTCTCGAGAGGCAGTTCGGATGGTAGCTCCGGGTCCCAATGACCGAGCTCACGACTCAGAGCGCGGCATGTGCATATACTGGAAAATGCCAAAGTGCGGGTTCAAGATAAGGTTGTCCAAATTCGCACGCGAGATATTGCGACATCTCGAAGTGGCTCCTGCACAGTTGACCGCACCCGCGTGGTGTTACATCATGAGCTTCAAATATGTATTCGACTACTTGCCCGAGTTAAAGGAATATTTCCCGAGTGTCGGGTTATTCTTCCATTATTTCACCGTGTTATATAACAGTGAAAGTTATCTCGCGATACGGAAGCGCTCTAATGGTTTGGCGCTGTTTGAGCAACTGTCCAAAGCGGACGAGTGGAACCACGGGTGGGTATATCTCGAGAACCCGGAGGAACTGAAATGTTTTTTGAAGGTACAAAAGGAATGGCGCCGTCTAGAAAAGAAAAAATTGATGCCGACCTCACCTGATCCCCTGACTCCAGCTGATGTAAAGGCTAAAGAAATTCTTGATTATTATTTCACAAGTTAGTGTTTTTTGCTTTTAATTTACACCGGTATACCTGTGCATCATATGTATTGATCTAACTCGTAATAACATGAATAATGTACTAACTTTCGCATACCCTTTATGTCGCAGGTCACGGTTGTATGGCATTGCCGTGGAAGGCCGCTAGTTCCTTCCCACTTGTAGCTAACCCGGAGGGCGGGGTTGGTCAGAAGAAAGGGGTTAAGAACCCATCCAAGCCAAAGGCGGCTATAGTTCAAAAAACACCGAAGTCGTCTTCTACCCCGGTAACTCGTGAGCCGAGATCGGCACATACCGGGAAGAGTGTCAAGGGCAACACCTCCGGTTCTTCCAAACTCGCGGGGTCTCAAAAGAGGAAGGAAGTATCTTCAGACGTTCCTCCACATCCACGTCTGACAAGGGAGCAAAAGGGAAAGGGTCCGGTTTCTGGTCATCCCGAAGCCAAAAAGCAAAAAATTCAATCCGAGATTGTATCGGGTAGACCACAGGAGGTTGTAGAGGAACCTTCCCAAGCCCAAGTTGACGCTGCTCAAGGGGAATTAGACAAAATTATTGACGACGCAGCCGCCAACGTGTGGGATCCCTCAGAGGAACATAGGGAGTACCTGAAGTCGCGAGTTTCTGACCAGGCGCAACAAACTGGTTTTGTGTGGGGTACAAATATTTCTCGGGGTTTCCCGGACAGTATTTTGGCCTATCTCCCCGGATACTCTCTTATGCAGGACGAGGTAGACCATCCCGAGGTTCATGCTGCCTTTGCTCGGGAAACCTTCAGGTTAACCACCACTCAGTACCAAAGGAAATGGGCTGAGGAGCACCCCGACCAAGTTAGTGGTCATGTATCGAGCTTACTGCATGATGCCGGGGTGTATTTCGGGTTTCTAAAGGACTCACTGGACAAACGGGATTCCCTCGTCATTCGTACTGACCAAGAGGCGTTGAACAGGGCTGTCCTAGAGAGGAACTATTTTTTGCAAACGGCCGCAAAAAAGGATAAGGAAATGAGAATAGCGCATGGCCAAGCTGCTGTGTTTAAGGCCAAACTCGAGTTTGCAACGCATGTGGGCGTGCAAGCGGATGCCAAGCGTAAGGAGGCAGAGGAGAAATTGCAGCATCAAAAACGCAAAGCCGAGGATTACAAGGGCAAGTCGGCACGTCTTAAAACCGAACTCGAGGCCCGAACTAAAGAGGTGGAGGACGTGAGGGCAGAGAACGCCCGACTTCAGGCCGAGATGCATGAGCTGCCAAAGAAAACACTTAACAAATTTCTGGGCAGCAGAGCCTTCACACAAGCTGTCCCTTATGCATGTGTTGACATGATGACAGCAACCGTGCATGGCTATCTCTCGGCACTAGCTGACCATTACCCGTTTAGACCCGAGCAGGTAGGGTTTACCGAGGTGAACCCCGAAAAAGTTGTTACAAAAAATCTGTCGGGTTACCGCTGGGATGAAGAGGGTGATTTATTTTTGAACCCGGATGGGACTCCTATTAATCAGGACCTTATGCTGGAGAATCATCCGGTTTTGGGTATCGTCCATCCCTGGCCCAAGGCTAAATGGCCCAAGCATCTCGACTTGCCAGATGCCCCGTCTGAAGGACATGATGATTTGCCGTCTGAGTCGGAAGATAACAGTGTGGACCTCGAAATGAGGGCAACTGAAGAAGATGAGACCAACCCAGACGAGCAAGGAAATGAGGCGATTTTAAATGCTCACATCTCACCTCGTGAAGGAGGAAATGAAAGTCCCAGAGCGGTGGACCCATCTATTTGTAAGTGTAAATTTATATATCATATTCCTCGAGATATTGTATTCTGGCCTATGCTCACTAAGTCCTTGTTTTTGTTTATATGCAGGATCATATCGAGCCAAGGAAGTAACAGAATTTTAATTTGTTTAGGAGTAAATGATTTTATACCCCCGAGATGTGGGGGTTAACAGAAATGTGATGTATTAATTTATTCATACCCCCGAGATGTGGGGGTTTAACAGAAATGTTGTACTATTTTTATTCAGACCCCGAGATGTGGGGGGTTTTAACAGATCTTTTTGTAACCTGTTTTAAATATTATATCCTAGTTCTTAACTTGTGTTGATTTGTCTGAGATGTTTCGTTCAACTTTTATCTCGATCTATGCTTTGTATATATCCCTCTATGCTTTGTATATATATACCTCTTGCCCCCCCTTTTTTTTTTGTTTATTCGACATCAGGGAAAGGAGAGGTCGCGAGAAACATATACGTTACCCCGAGGGGTTTTCGATTAATGTCGCGAACACAAATTATGTTACTGTTTTAACAGTCGTCGTCTCGGAAGACTACATTTATTTGTTGTGTATCTCGGGAATGTTAACCAAGACTTATTTCGTTGCCAAAAAAGGCTTTCGTTCATATATCTCGTACCCAAATAATAAGAACACAATCAAATATCATATATATTGATAACAGCCTAGGACCATACAAAAACTTGTATCTCGGCCTAGGTAAAATACATAAGATGGAACAGAAAAGGCTTATCTCGCCCATAACTTTACATGGAATATAGGAAGTAAAACAATGTGAAAGTAAAATCATACATTAAGTGTAGAATTTCCGAAGGTGACAAGCGTTCCATGGTCGAGTAAGTATGAAACCACTCGGATCTTCCAACTCGTATGCGCCTTTTCCTCGGGGTCGGATGACCTTGAAGGGACCTTCCCATTGAGGAGCGAGTTTACTGACATGTTTGCCAGTAGCTTCAACAGTTTTGAGAACCAGATCACCAGATTGAAACGCACGAGGTACCACATGTTTGTCGAATGCACGCTTAACTCGTCGTTGATATTCCATGGTGCGTATGCGAGCTTTCTCCCGACCTTCGGTGATGAGGTCGAGGTCAGCAGCACGTGCATCGCGGTTCGCTTCAGTGGAATATGTCAAAGTGCGGAGAGATGGTTCCATCAATTCGATTGGAGTGACTGCTTCCATTCCGAATACCAGAGAATATGGTGTTTGCTGTGTAGCCTCTCTGGGTGTTGTACGATAAGCCCACAAGATGCCATCAAGAATGTCGGGCCAGTTTTTCCTGTTCTCTGCAACTTTCTTCTTCAGACCATCTAAGATTGTACGGTTGGTGACTTCGGCCAATCCATTGCTAGCCGGGTGGCTGACCGAGGTGAAATTGTTTTGGATACCCAAGTTGGACAGGAATGCGATGGTGCGGGCTGCATTGAATTGAGTTCCATTGTCCGAGATGAGTGCATGTGGTATGCCGAAGCGACAAATGATGTTCCTCCAAATGAACTTCTCTGCTGCTGCGGCTGTAATTGTTGCCAGTGCTTCAGCTTCAACCCATTTGGTGAAATATTCCACTGCGACAATTATCCAACGGCGCTGTCGAACAGCTGTGGGAAATGGCCCGACTATGTCTATTCCCCATAAGTCAAAAGGCCAGGCCCCCGAGATGGATATCTGGTCGTATGCCGGAATGTTACTTAACTTGCTGTGGTATTGGCATCGTTCGCACTTTCGGACCAAAGTGGCCGCATCGTGTTGCATGGTTGGCCAGTAAAAACCAGCTCGGAGAATGCGTTTTGCAAGAGTTTTCGCCCCTTGATGGCTCCCACAGATGCCCTCATGTACCTCTGATAACATTTTTGATGTCATCTCTTCGTTGATACATTTGAGCCAAGGTCGCACATATCCTCGTTTATAGAGGTGATTGTTGAAAATAGAATACATGGGTGCGATCCTTTTCAGACGTCGGGCTTCCAATGGGTCTGTGGGTAGAACTCCCGTGTTAAGGAAATTCCACATCGGGGTGAACCAGGAATCTCCGGGTTCAATGATGGAGAGAACAGCTGTGTTATCAATGTGAATGCTGGATTCGGGAACATCCATAACAATCACGGGCCGGTCTTTGTCAAGGTTGCCCGAAGCACCGAGCTTGGATAAAGCATCAGCTTGGCAATTTTTGTTTCGAGAAACATGTTGAATGTTGACCTCGTCGAAGTGACTCTTGAGCTGGTGGAACTGCTGTCTGTATTTGCGCAAGTTGTCATCCATAACTCGGCATTCGTCATTAATCTGCTTGACTGCCAACTCGGAATCGCTACGGAGGTGAACCTCGCGGGCTCCTAATTCTTTAGCCAACTTTAGACCCGCTATCATGGCTTCGTATTCCGCGGTATTGTTTGTTACCGGGAATTGAAAGTGAAGAGCATAATTCAGGGTTTCCCCTTGTGGACCAGTGAGAGATACCCCGGCGCCCGCTCCTTGTAATGAAGAGGCACCATCAACATGAATTACCCAGCGTCCTTCAGATTCGGGAGGAAGTCCAGAGTATTCAGCAATAAAATCGGCGAAGATCTGGGACTTCAGGGCATTTTGGGGATGGAAAGAGACATCAAACTCGGATAACTCGAGTGCCCAAGCTAGCAATCGCCCGGATGAATCAAAATTTGCGAAGGCCTTTTTGAGTGGTATCCCGGTATAAACCTTTATGGGATGTGATTGAAAGTAAGGTCGCAACTTCCGGGCAGCTATGACTAGAGCATATGCCGCCTTTTCAATTTGGGAGTATCTGGTTTCGGCGTCCCGAAGTACATGTGAGACAAAATAGACCGGCTTCTGATCGCGTCCCTCTTCGCGAACAAGGGCAGCGCTTACTGCATGTCCTGTTGTTGCCAAATACAACACCAAGGTGTCACCCGCGGTTGGCCTGCTGAGGCACGGTGGATTGGCGAGATAGGATTTGACCTTGTCAAAGGCTATCGCACATTCATCTGTCCATTCAAATTTGGCCGACTTGCGCATGGCCTTAAAGAAAGGAAAACACACATCCCCAGATCTCGCAATAAACCTGTTGAGAGCGGCCAGTTTACCTGTGAGAGATTGCAGCTCTTTGAGATTTCGGGGGGGCTTCATGTCGAGTATGGCTTGTGATTTGGAGGGATGAATCTCAATGCCTCGCATAGAAACCATGAAGCCAAGGAATTTGCCACCAGTTAGACCGAAGAAGCTTTTCTTTGGGTTGAGCTTCATGTTGGCCGAATTTAATGTCGCGAAGGTTTCGCGGAGATCTCGGACATGGTCGAGGTCAGACATGCTTTTGACGAGTAGATCATCTACGTATGCCTCTACATTTCGTCCAATCTGGCCTTGGAAAACGGTGTTAACCATTCTTTGGAATGTAGCCCCAGCATTGCGCAACCCGAAAGGCATAACCCGGTAACAGTAAAGTCCCGAATTAGTAGTAAAAGCAGTTTTCTCTTCGTCGGCTTGGCTCATCCGGATCTGATTGTACCCGGAGAAGGCATCCATGAAACTGAGATAAGCATGTCCCGAGGTTGAATCGACCAATTGATCGATTTTGGGCAAAGGGAAAGGATCCATGGGACAAGCTTTGTTGAGATCGGTGTAATCGATACACATACGCCAGTCGCCATTGGATTTCTTGACAAGCACGGGATTGGCTGTTCATTCTGGGCATTCGACATTTCTTATAAAGCCAGCGTCAAGTAATTTCTGTACTTCGCGCTTGACGGCTTGCTGTCGTTCATCCCCCATATTGCACTTCCTCTGTCTGACTGGTTTTGAGCCTGGTTTGATGTGCAATCGGTGCTCGGCAATTGACCTAGGAATTCCTGGCATGTCGGCTGCAGTCCAAGCGAAAACAGATTGGTTTTCTTGGAGGAATTTGATTAACTCGGCCCGTGCCGACCCTTGGATCGCCTTTCCTACATTAAGTGTTTTACCGTCACCTAATTCAATTTGTTCGACTTCATCCACGGGCTCAAGGGGAGCTTTTGCCTCAGCTTTATCCACTGGGTCCAATGCGAGGTCGGTGTTTGGAGGCAAAAAGTCAGTACTAGAACGCAACCGCTGTGGAGTGGTCTTTGCATCAGGCTGATCGACTTGGTGAACAGAACCTCCATGACCTTGAATGGTTGTCATGTAGCAGTCGCGAGCTACCTGCTGTTGGCCACATTCTTCCCCTATCCCGTTTTCGGTGCGGAACTTGATTTTGAGGTGGGAAGGAGAAATGATAGCACCGATTTTATTCAAAGTCGCTCTACCCAAGATCGCATTGTACGCAGAAGGGGCATTCACGATGAGGAAGTCCACCATGACTTCCACTGTTCGGGGGGATGTACCGAATGTCACTTTAAGTGGCATCATTCCCCGAGGTTGAAGGGCGTCCCCCGTGAAGCCTATCAAGGGTGATATGTGTTGTTGGAGGGCGCGAGTGTTGAGGCCCACTTGCATAAAGGCTGGTAAATACAGGATGTCGGCCGAGCTGCCAGTATCAACTAACACTCTTTTCACCCGGTGAGTGTTGATCTTGAGGTTAAGCACTATGGGATCATCATGCGGGCCCGAAATTGTACCGAGATCTTTTTCGGAAAAAGATATCACTTCCTCAGGTCGAGGCCGTTTTTTATCATTCATGGTTTCAACCAGTAGGACAGTGGGGTACGGTTTTCGATTGTCGCGTGGTATGATTGGCCGGGCAGTACCACGATGGCCTCCACTGATTACATTAATGACAGGACTACCCTGCCGCACCGGGCGTCTTGTCTCGGAATCATCTCGGATTTGGGGATTGTCCTCCCCAACCCGAGGTCCCGTGTAATCCTGTCTATATGGAATGGGTTTCTTAAAAACTTTACCTTGACCATTGTATTTCTTGAAAAACTTTTTGAAGAAGTCGGGGTTGATGAACTCGACTAGTTTTCCTTCTCGGGCTAATCTCTCCAGGATGTCTTTCAATTGGAGGCATTCTGCGGTGGAATGCCCGTTGAATCCGTGGTATTCACATTTCTTCGAGTTGTCGACCACCGTAAAAATGCTCTTTGGCAGCGACGGGGGTAGATCGAACATGCCTTCTATGATGTTGTACATCTCATGCCGCTTCTTAGTGAGAGGAGCATATCGCACAAAATGCTGTCGGTACCCTTTGGTACCGGAATTGTGCTCGGTTGGTTGGTTTTGCCGAGGTTCTCTTTGATTGCGAGACCTATCTTGAGTCTGTTGTTTGTTTGTTGGACGAGGAGATCGGGATCGGAACCTCGTGGGACTGCCATTGTCGTCCTCAGCGCGGATGTAACCCTCAGCAAAGGCTACAAATTCCCTCAAAGTAGTCATTTTCTTCATATGCGCCTCGTAACGCAAAGTACCCGGACCCCCCTTGCGAAGTCCTTTCTTGATGGCAGCCAAGGCGAATTCTTCGTTGAGATTCTGAATTCGCCGAGATGCTTGGATAAACCGATTAACAAACGCACCTGTCCTTTCATGCTGTCCTTGGACAATGTCTAAGAGCATCTCGCATGTTGCTTGCGGTGGCTTAATAATCGTGTATCTTTCCAGGAACAGTTTTGCGAAGTCTTCAAACTTGTTAATGGATCTCCGAGGTAGCGTCATGTACCAGTCCCATGCTTCACCTGTTAAACAAGTGGTGAAGACGCGGCACATGATGGCGTCAGTGGCTCCCAGGAGGCGAAGTCGCTCAAGGAATCCGTACACGAAATTATGCGGATCCTGAGTATCACCGCTGCCCCGGAAGCTGGGAAGAGTTGTTGGGTACTTGAAATCCGTCATGGAATGGCGGTAGATGTCTCTAGAAAGTGGGCCATCGTTGATCCCCATAGGTCGAGAGGTGGCACCTGTCTTCTGGGATTCTATCTCGGCCAATTTAGCCGCAAGCCTTGTCTGAATCAATTCTTCTATTTGAGCCATATTTACGCCTCGGGTCGGGGTAGGTGATCGCCTGTTTCTTCTATGATCATCTCGGCGAGTTCTATCCCGACCTCGGGGTGGGCTTCGTTCGCGTTCCCTGCGGGAGCGCGACTGTTCTCGGCGTGACGGTCTGGAACCTCTGCCCTGGTTGGCTGATTCGCGCTCATTGTTATGGCGAACTTCGGGTTGCTCAACCTGGGGCTGTTTTTCGGGATCAGGTTCCCTACTTTCGCCTTGCCCTTCCTGCTGTCTTCTTTCGGTTTGTTGAGCTCCTGTCAGTGGAATGTTTTGGTCCTGACGTTTGGATTGGACCTGTTGGTCCGGCAGGATGGGCGTATCTGTTTCACTACCAGTTCGAACATCTATGAACTGAGAGTTCAAATTTCTGGGAGGAATTTTAACTGGTCGACTAAGGACACGGTTTGCTGATAGAGGCCGGGAATGTGGTGCCTCCGGGGCAGTTAGTGGCACAGTCTGGATTATAGGTCGCAGCGGCACTTGTTGGGAATGTGGCGTTGGACCTGTCACTGGATATACCCCTTGAGCGCCTCCCGGACCCCATTGTGCAGGTGGTGTCGCATAAGGATACTGGGGGTACATCGGGGTGTATGGTGTGTAGGTGGTCGCGCCATAAGGGTAAAATGGCGTCTGTTGAGTGTAGTGCGGTATGTATGGTGGGTGATAAGTACTGAGTAGCGGTGTTTGCTCAGTAAACAATGGCCGGCTCGTGTGTCCTTCGGTAAACAAAGGGTGAGCAGCCATGTCGAGGCCTGTGTGGCGAGGTTGTGTCGGTTGAGGACCAGAAGGTCGTATTATCGGATTGTTAGGCCTCGCCGCGTGAGGCTGACTGTGGGAGGGGTTCCCTGTAAGCGGGGTTACAAGGGGAGGTGGTGTGATCATTGCACCTAGCGGGATTGTAACTCCTGGTGGGAGCGGAACTGATGTGTTTTGCTGAGCCATCTAAATCTCTGTATGAGCAAAGGCGTGGCCCCACGGTGGTTGATACGTCCTATCTCGGTAGATGAGGCCGTATGGGAAGTTGGGCTGAGTCGGATTCGTCCTGCCAAAAGATGGCAGGCCGAGGTGTGAAGTGAGTTGTGAACTCGGGGTGGATTGTGAGAGATTCTGACTCTATCCTGTATGATCTCTCTTGTGGTTGGAAAAGAGTGTCCCCGCTTCATGGGAATCACTGTCTTATATAGTCCGTCCATAACTGCTATCTCGAGCAGTTATGGAGGACGTGGGTAGTTATGTCAGCCGTTACTGGGATGGGAGGCATTAAGTTAGCCGTTTCCACTATCATCCCGCATGTCGGTTAACACGGTCCCCATTTAAGGCATATTGGGGCCGCTGTATTGGGCCCCGACTTGGTGGATATTTAGGCCTTTCATATGACTTCGGGTTGGCCTCTTAGTGAGGTCCGAATCCCAGTTGTTCATGGCCCAGTTTAAATTAAAGGGCCTGTGGAACATGGCCCTCCTAAACAGCGTCCCTGTTATTTTGAAATATTTTTTTTAAAAAAATATTTGAAATAATTACTTGAACAGAAGGTATTTTTTTTCCGAAAATTATTCTATGGTTGTTTTATAAATTTGTAAACCCAGATAAGGTCATATCAAGTAAAGTGTTCATTTATGTTCTCAAATTGGATTATTTAGTGAGCATTAGGCATTCTATGATATTATTTAGACAGATTATTTAAGTTAATTTTAAATAAATTTTTTTTAAATAATTTACTTTTTAGTGATTATCCATAAATGAATTATTTGTTGGTTGTTTTGTACTGCTAATTTATATCTATAACAGTATTTATTTAGATAGCATGAAGTATTTAACAAAATAGTTAAACGGATAGAAAACAAAATGCTGATTAAATTAATAACAAAAATATATTACATAAAAAAAAACGAAAAAAAAGCTAATTAACTTAATTAAACACTCCTTCACTGGCCTGGCTGGATTCCTCCTTGGCCTGACCCCCTCCTTCTAATCCAGGGTCCCTTTGGGTTGATCCAGGGATTGCCCCTCATTTTGTAGGGCTTTGGTGGTGAGTGCTCCCTTGGGCTTCGTCGTGGCACATTTGAGGGCGGCCATGGCCATGTCCTCCTGTAGTTGGGAGGAGGCATTTCATAGCCGGGAGGGACTTCAGGAGCATCTTCGGGAGGGACATAGCCGGGGGGCCATGGCCATGGCACATTTGCGTCTTCCGGTGGCACCGAAGCGGCCATTTCTTCTTCCAAAACTTCTTCTTCCAAATCTCAGAGAAAAGTAATCGAAACGGGGGAGTTTCTCAGATTATATAGAATTTTCAAGAGTCGTTTCGTCTTCTCAGAATTAAAAAGATAAGGCAACTTCTCGAATTCCGTATGAAACCTGTTCGAATTAAATGTTTTAATTTAAAATTGGACATGGACGTTTAATTACAAATCCGTGTAAGAAAAGTTTTCTACACGGTCGTTTACTTTTAAAGAGTCATTTCGTTTTATAAGAAACGTACACGGGCTTTTAATTAAAAATCCGTTTATAAAAGGCTTTGTACACGGCCGTTTAATTTCATGAGTGTTTCGCCTTCTAAGCAACGTACACGGGCGTTTAATGAAAAATCCGTGTACAAAAGGCTTTGTACACGGATATTTAATTAAACGTCCGTGTAGAAATTGAAATATTTATTTGCAAGTTCCGCCAGATACTCGAAGATACATGGATAAAATAGTTTTCAAGCTAAAATAAAACTGAAATCAGGTTCCTTTTTATTTTTTAAGTTTTCCATTTTGAAAAAATATGGAATTTGAAAAATATGAAATTTTGAATTTTGAAAAATTAATCTAGAAAAACCATATATGCGCGCGCATTTTTATAATTTCGCGTAAACTAATTATACACGGGTTTTAATTAAACGTGTAGCTCTATTACGTTTCTACACGGTTGTTTAATTAAATGTCCATGAAGATTTAGTTTACGCGAAATAAAATGCGCACTCGTCTCTGTCGCTCGATCTTTTCAAAATCCCCTCGTCTCCCCTAAAACCTAACCCCCCTAGTCTCCTATCTCTTTCTGTGGTGCTGCCATCGTTCTCTCTCTCGGTGCTAGCTCGGTCTCTGCTGTCGCTCTCCTCTGAACTCGCCAATTGAATCTCTAATCTCCTCTCGCGCGGTTGCTGTTCTCTCTTTGAAAGGTTCTCTCTCTCTCTCTCATCTCTCTCTCACTCTAAGTTGCAATGCTCCCTGTATCTTGGTTAAATCAAAACCCTTACCTCTGATTGTATTTTGGTTAAGTGAAAAGTTACCTCAACTGACCTATTCTGGTGACATGGACACCTAATGTTACAGGGACTAAATTGCAAAACCAACACTATGATTGAACAAAGGACCCAACAACACATAAGTTAGACCTAAATTTTACATTTCGTAGCATTTGTAATAATGTTTCTTTTTTTGTAGAAAGAACCATGTCACAGTCAGGTGAGAATGCAGATAGGATTTTGGAAACAGTGGAACCGCAGGCAGATATGATAGTGGAAGAAGATGACCCGCAGGCTCAGACAGAAAAAAGGAAAAGAGGTCTGACAATGTGCACGAAGACCTCAGAGGCGAAGGATTTGCAAATCGAGTTCAACAAAACCGGATGTCCGAAGGGTCCACGTAGGGCAGAGTACACAAATTGGTGTAACAATTTGGTGAAGCAGAAGGCATCTATCTTGGTTGAGAGGTGGGACAAATTCGATGACGAAGATAAGAACGAATGGTGGAACATTGTGAAGGTAAAAAAAAAACTGTACATGCATTATATATTCATTTTTCCTATTCTCTCTCTGTTTGTTATTTCTTTTGTTGGATACAAGTTTTCTAGCATGTCTTAACCTTAGCATAGTTGGAATTTTTTTTTTGAAAAAAAATGTGGGTCTAGCCCCCATTTGTATTGATATTAAGGTTCTGTTACAAGAGAATGGTAACCACCATTTGAAAATAAAGCAAAAGTCATATGAAACATAGAGTTGGTGTCTTATTGCACTGTTATGTGAATTCCTTCATCTCCATATATCTCAACTGGTCTTGGACTTCCTATACCAGTTCCGTCACTTCCTTGTTCGAGTCTCGGAATATTCTCGCCCCTCTTTCTCGCCACAACACGAATTGCGTAATCAGCAGTATTTCTCTGAATTTTCTACTGTATCCTGTGTCGATAACAACATCCGTGTAGTTTAGCAGTATTCGATGTTGGGCACTGTTTTGATTTGTCTGAACCGCCACCTCTTCGTACAGTGCCTTTGCAAAGGTGCATTGATTAAACATGTGATGCACCGTTTCAGCCTGCCTTTTGCATAAAACACACCTATTCGGCATACTCCAACCTCTCTTGATTAGATTGTCTATCGTGAGTATTTTGTTCAGTTTCATCAACCATCCAAAGATTCTCATTCTTGGGGGAATTTGCTTTTATAAGTAAATAATAACTTTTTTAAATTGCTATGCATCATGTAGTTGTCTTCCTGCAAGTTATATATGTCTATACCTGACCTGAAAACTTGAATGAACTTACATGTAGTAATCTTGTTGTCAATCATGCAGGCTCATTGGAACATCCAGGATGACGACCCAAAGTCCGCGAAAAAGAAAAAGACTCTGAGGAAAATGAATGAAGCTTGGAAGCAATTCAAGAGCACGTTGAAGACGGATTTCATGGAGAAAGGGAGAAATTCGGTAGGCTACTATAAATGGCTGAAACAAGAGGACTGGGAGGAGTTTCAAGCTTTGAAGTCCACAGCAGAGTTCAAGGTATATAAATTTAGCCAACTTAGTCTTTGTTCTTTTTCGATATGTACTTATATTCCTTAAACTAGCTAATTGATTTACCTTGATGTGTGAAGATAAAAAGTAACGAGGGCAGGAGGATCGCGAAATTGAACAAGTACAAGCACAAATTAGGGTCAGGTGGTTATGAGGGTAAGTCGGCCGAATGGGCGACAGTACTGGAGAACAACAAAGATTCTGACTCACCTGTGGTTAGGATCCAAAATCGTAGGGCCCAACACTGGCTCATGGGAAGATCTGAGGTAACCGCTGACGAGACGATAGTACTCCCAAATGACGTGCAACCCGTGGCTCAGAAAATGGTAAGAGTCTTTGTGGTAACTTCGTGTACATTACTTTGTCTTTTGCTATAACTAATTTTTTTTTAACAGTTGGATGTGGAGGAGGAGGTAAATTCGGGCTCCATGACTGTCGAAAGAGTGGATGATTCCTTGTCCGCAGCGCTCGGGACTAAAGAACACACGGGTCGAGTTAGGGGTGTCTCGGTCTACTGTGGCTGGAATGATGTATACGACGGACCAAAACCAAAAAGAAGACCGCGTGCCAAAGTTAGCACGGACGAGATGGAATCAAGGTTGGCGCAGGTACGCCAGGAGGTACACGAGGAGATCAGAATGGAGTACGATGGAATGATGGTTGAATTCGAATCAAGGTGCATCAACCAAATTACATCTCTTACGCAGCAATCCGAGCAACAACCTCCTGTTTCACCGGGATTTTGGCGAAGCAGTCAAGCATCCGGGACCGAAGTGCTGGGCGTGTTGGACAATCTACAGGTAATCACTACTTGTTCATAATCTACCCGTAATTGTGACTTGTTCATTAACTAATTTCTGATAATTATTGCAGGAGGCCACATCATGCGACCTCGTCATGTGGCACGACAAAACTCCTCTGACCCTTGCTAAGGGTATTGTACATCCTCCAGCCGGTTCTCAGCTAAGGCCCAACCATCTCCCTGTAACGGTTGACATGATTGTGGCCGAATGGGCTGGCATCATACCTCTTCCTGTCCCTTCCGACGACATGTTGGTGCTTGATGACGCCCGTAGACAGATTGTCCAATGTCCCAAGTGTGAGATTATTTTGGATCAGGTAATCTCTAAATAAAACACGGATATCTTATGTTACATTCAAATCATTATTTGAAATAATTGAAAAAAGGTTCAAAATTTGATACAAACCCGAAGAGGCGTTTCCAACGCTGCGGACAAAGCTTTGTCACCGGTACGGCAAGGCTTTCTCGGGGCTGATGCGCATGAATCTCCTGCTGCGCCTGCCGCTGCGCCTGCTGCTGCCCCAGCCGCTGCGGGGGTAGACCGTACGGGGCTCTCCGAAGAAGAGGTTAGCCGTTTGCCCGAGGATTTGCTGGATCTCCACGCCTGCCTGGTTAAGGCACCAGATGATATGCAGGACGTAGTATTCGCTGTCCCCCCCGAGATTCTCCTACACGAAGGCAGGACGGTCCTGCTAGCTTTCAAAGAATTCTCAGACTTTCTGCATGGCTCGTCAAGCGATAAATGGCTCGATGTGGGAGTCCTCACCGTTTTCATCATGTAAGTGACCAAAAATCATATATATCATGTGTATAGCACTCAAATATATATTCTAATGTGAAATGATGATTTTTCAGGATGTTACAACAAGACTTTCTGTGGATTGTGGGAAAGATAAGGTGAACAAATGTGCATTCTTGGACCCCGGCAAAGCTAATGGTACGATGGTGGATTTTCATCCGAAAGATACTGTCAAGTACTTGTGTTCAGCGATGCATAAGACTCGTTCGGGGAATAAGAGATTTATGCTCCTGCCATACCACCAGAGGGGCCACTGGTGTTTGATTGTGATTGTGCCACTTGAAAATTTGGTTTTCATCATGGATTCTTCACAGCCCCACAGAGCATCACTCCTCAGGACTCCAAAATGATCTGCACTCCAATAAGAAAGTAAGCAATAGTAATTCACTTGGTTTGATTTTTTCCCAATATATATAACAAATTGTGGAATTGCTAATTACATTCACTCAATTTTGTAAGGGCTTTTCTGCAATATCTTAAAGATGGAGGAATGCAAAGCACGAATCCGAAGCATAAAAATAAGTAGTTGGAGGAATGCAACCGGTGAGCACACTATAATTTTTATAATTTCATTTTTTGTTGAAAAATTTATTGTCATTCTAACATAGGCCGCTAAATGAAAATTTCAGTGCCCGCAACAGTTGCAGGGTTGGGAATGCGGTTATTACACGATGATTTATATGTTTCACTTTGTCGAACACATGCAATTCGAATGGCCACGATATCCGGTATGTAATTCATATGTTTGCCTTGACTTGTCCATATAATCAATATTGATTTTCCTCTATATTTTTATTCTACTAAATTTGTTTTATTAGTTGCAATATTTATTTTTATAAAGCAAAACAGAGATGTAGTTGTTAGATTGTATTTTTCTAATAACCTACATTTTGAATTTTTGGTAGTATAAATCGAAGAAACAGGCAGGGCATTACGACAAGGAACAGATAGATTTTTTTAGATGTATCTGGGCAAGGTGGTTTCAACAGGAATATTGTAAACCAGAGTATGGATTTGTATAATTTAGTGTGCATGAATTTTTGATAGAATTTAGTGTACATGAATTTTTGTATAATTTTTGATATAATTTAGTGTAACATGAATTTTGTTTAGGGGTTGTATTCTGATATATTGGAAATTCTTTGTTATGGAATTGATTTTTAATGGCTAGCAAACGGGAGGCTAGCCAAAACATAAAATAAAAAAAATATATATTACCATTCTACACGGATATTTCACAAAAGTCCGTGTAGAAAGCCAGACAAAAAGCAAAATAAAAATATAAGATAGCTACACGGCTGCTTATGTAATAATCCGTGTAGAATAGTTATTCTACACGGATATTTAGATAGACGTCCGTGCAGAAAAATGATTGTACACGGCCGTTTAGTTAAATATCCGTGTAGATCTCCAGGAATTGGACACGGTTGTTTATGTAATACGCTGTGCAGAATAACTATTTCTACACGGTTATTATCCTAGAAAGTCCGTGTAGACAGAGTAATCCTACACGGCTGTTTATGTTCCAATCCGTGTAGCTCGGCTTTGGAGAGTGCCACTTGGCAAGGAATTGGACACGGTTGTTCAAGTAATAAGCCGTGCAGAATAACTATTTCTACACGGATAATAACCTAGAAAGGCTGTGTTGACAGAGTAATCCTACACGGCTGTTTATGTTACAATCTGTGTAGCTCGGCTTTGGAGAGCGCCACTTGGCAAGGAATTGAACACGGTTGTTTATGTAGTGATCCGTGTAGCTCGGCTTTGGAGAGCGCCACTTGGCAAGGAATTGGACACGGTTGTTTATGTAATGATCCGTGTAGCTCGGCTTTGGAGAGCGCCACTTGGCAAGGAATTGGACACGGTTGTTTATGTAATGATCCGTGTAGCTCGGGTTTGGAGAATGCCAATTGGCAGAATTGAACACGGTTGTTTATATAATGATCGTGTAGCTCTCAGGAATTGCACACGGGTAAATATCCGTGTATAATTTATTCAGGGGATTATACACCCTCGCACTCCACACGGCAGGAAATCCGTGTAGCTCCCCTGTTTTTGTCCGTGTACAATAACCATTTCTGTAGTAGTGTCAATTTCAGGAAAATGCACGGTATAGACCGCGCCATTGGATCAATATTCAAAAGGTTAGAACAGACCCAAATTCCTAGTGAGAAAAACAGTCTTCAGTAGCCAACCGCACGGTACACATAAGAATAGAATCACACTATCAAATAATTAAGCGTACAGCTTTTGTGGGTTCTTTAAAAAAAATCACCAATAGGTTAATTAGTTCGTTCCAAATCACAATCTTAATTTAATTCATATATTACACTTAAAAACTTTGTTGGTACATTCTTCTAGTAACAATTTATAAACTGAATATTGTTGGTTATCCAGTAGTCGTGCACTGTGCAATGTACATGCGCTTAACAATATTGTTGGCTCATCCGTGATGACAAACTTAATTATATATTTTGACTTAAGAGCTTAAACTATGTTTCACATCCAAAAAATGGTATTACTTAAAGAGTTCTATTACATCTTAACTTTTGCTCAAGTGTTGGACATTCGTTCTGAGTACAAGTTAGAAGGCAATATGTCAGAGCCATATCATAGTGGACGGAAAAGGGGGCTAAGTGTCCTTGATATAAATTGAAAATTCGTAATTTTGTTCCTTAAATTATGTAACTTTTGTATGCATCAATATTTGTAAGCCTTTTATTATAAAATGAAATTATACTATATTAGATATTTCAGTCCGTCAATTTATATTTTCTAGTTTAACCCTTACTTTGTGTTAAATACATAAGTAGATTTCATCACATACGCCTACAAAAGTTACAAATTTTATGACATTTTTTGGACTATTTGATCATTATCCATATTAATAATAAAAAAAACAGTGATCAATTTCAGACGAAAGGCACGGTATAGACCACGCTGTTGGATCAAAATTGTATCAAAACGTTTTGATACAGTTAATATCCATAAAGAATCACAACCGTATCTCCGCCATATAGAGTATTGTCTTTAACAACTAGAAATGATTCTCATATAGTAATGAGAATTATTTATATGCTCTTAAAAAATCTAAGTTATGGGCTACGTGTATCAAGAAAAGTTATTTGGTATGTATTATTTTTAATCATATTTGAATTATTAATCATTCAGTTAACACAATATTATTTGTAAAGGGATTTTCTAACAAGTTGTATACTAGTATCATTTAAATAAGTAATTGATATTTATTTAACAACAAGATCAACACACTAGTGGAAAAACAGGAATATAGTGCAGTTGAATAAGCCATTTGTATTCTCATTAACGTACATTTGAATTTTTTCAAACTTGTTATATAGTGCCCACAACAACCAGCCGGCTGGGAATGTGGATATTATGCCATGTTTCTCATGCAAGACATAATAAGTGAATTCCTCGATGACTTTCCGAACTTAAAGGTATATATGTATTTATATATTTTTCAATAAGCATCGTCGCTTCAAACATAACAAAATACACAATTAAATGTGCATTCTTCTATCTTTTCAATTATGCAGAGTCTTCCCGCGAAACATACTTTACAACGCTTGAGCGACTTTCGCCAAACGTGGGTTCAATTTATGATGAAAGAATTAAAGTCGAGAAGAAGCTAGTACAACAATTTAGGATGTATACTTAATTTGCATAAACATGAATTTAATTTGTGTAATAATTTAGGATTTGTTTGATTTGTGTGTGATATTTAATTTATGATGTTGTATGTGACATATTTGTATGCAAAAAACAACAATTTAGGATGTGTATGTGCATGTATATGGCCAGCAGTATATGGTAGCTGGCCAAATAAATAAAAATGTTTTTTTTAGATTCAATATAACATCAGGATCGGTCCTATTAAAAAACCGATATAGATACTATTTTTTATTAAAAAAAAACCTCCAGATAAACAATTAAGAACGGTTATTTGGTAAAAAACCGATCCAGATAACTATCAGGATCGGTTTTTAATATACGAACGATCCTGATAAATATCTGGATCGGTTTTTTTAAAACTCCGAGCTTGATTGTTATTAAAGGTTTTTTCAATAAAAAATATATTGGGATCGGTTCTAATTAAAAACCGATCCTGATAATTATCTGGATCGGTTTGTTTATAAAGAACCGAGCTTGATTGTTATTAAATGTTTTTTAATAAAAAATCTATTCGGATCGGGTCTAATTAAAAAACCGATCCTGATAATTATCTGGATCGGTTCTTTGTAAAGCTATTAGGAGCGGTTCTACTTAACAACTGATCCTGCTATATCCTAATCTGCATCGGTTTTTAAAAAGGGCCGATCCAGATTTATTAATATGTGAGCGGTTAAATTAAAGAGCCGATGCTAATAGTTTCTACCAGGATCGGTTCATTTACCGATCCAGATTATTGTAACTATTGGATCGGTGTTTTAACCGATCCAGATTATTGTAGTAATCAGTATCGCCTTCATCAGGATCGGTTTTATTCCGATACTAATATTCGTATATAACCGATCCTGATTCCATATTTTCCACTAGTGACAACTGCATACATTTTTGTTGAAGAATAGAATTAATTAGAGGGTTAACTTTGTAAAATAGAAAGGGGTAAAATTGTAATTTAGGAAGAATAGGAAATTACCGTTGGAGACTCTAGGCATCAACGGTAAAATAAATTAGGAGGCTATAGTAACCCCATGTAGTAATAGAGAACAATATAACAAAAATAACAAATATCAATATCAATATCAGATTCTCATAACTTTAAATGGTATCAGAGCATTAGATCTGCATAATCTCTATATGTTCTTATCAACCGATTTCAATACTACTTCATCTCAAAAATTATGCTCATCATATACCAATAAAAAATCCCAAATACAAATACCAGCATACCAGATCGGAGTAAAATCCCCCCTGCTCAAATCAGCAAACCAAAAAACAAAATCCACATAATCCCAAGCCATTGATTTGTTCCTATCAAAAAAAAAAATCAGCAACAAAAAAAAACTGTTCCTTTCTGTTCGCACGAAAGCGCAACGCAAGTTTCGGTACGCTTGAGGGCGTACCTTTTAAAACCACGTTTACACTTCACGAATAAGGATTGCAAGTGCACAACCCCTATCGAGTATAATCGGGTGTCGATCCACAGGGACGACTCAAATTCTAATTTTTGGCTTAACCTAATTAGGTACTAGAAGTGAGAAGGGTGTTTGAATTTGTTTAAGTTTCCTAATTTCAATCAACAATAGTAATAGCAAACAATGAAAGCAAGTAAATGTTTGATTTTAGACTATCTGTAAAATAAAAGCGTTTCGAGGGTTTCAGACTTCATCCTCAACTTTGCTGCTCTGGACTTGTCACGCGACCCGCATACTCTCGTATGCGACCCTTGTGACGCGACCCGCGTGCTCTCACACGCGACCCGCGTAGCCCTCAAGCACTCTGGACCTCTCACTCGACCCGCATGCTTTCACATGCGACCTTTGTGACGCGACCCGCATGGTTTCTCATGCGACCCGCGTGGTCCTGGAGCTGACACTGAACATTACTGATTCTGGTTGTTAAATTCGTGTAAGGCTCGATTGACCGTACCTAATGTCACTGAACCTCAACTTTCGTGTATTGGCTTAATAGACCTAGTATGGAATTGCAATTTAACCTTCCTAGATTCAATTCAAACCTAAGTTCTTGATCTTGTTTACTAAAGGCATCCACTATTCTTTCGATTAATGGAAATTTCACCTTTCGGCTACTATTGATCTCACCTCTCGGATCTTAGACCTACCTCAAATACTAAACCTAATCAACAAGATACATCAAGGCCAAATTACAAAAAGAAATGCCATAGGCAATCAATAGTAGACAATCAAGAATCAATCAAGCAATTAGGTCAAGCAATTTCAATCAATACAAAAATCAAGAAACACGATTAACAAATCAGATTCAATTAACATTCATCATCAAACAAGCATTAGATTACATCTAAACCCTCAAAACTGAAAATCTACTCAAACATGATCAAAGAAAGAAGAAAAGAGAGATAGAAGATGCAAATCATGATGAAGAGGAGAAGAATCGAGGGAGATCAAGCTTGAATGGAGATCTTGGCCGAATTCTTCCCTAGCTCCAGTTTTCTTCTGATCCTGTTGCTCCTGGCGCCAAGCTCCCTCTGTCCCGATCTCTCTCTCTTTTAAAATTGAAATCTGGATCCCCTGAATCGCGCAGGCCCAGATCTATATATAGACAGCTTACTGGGCTTCAATTGGGCCTGCGCAGTTGATTCGACGCGACCCGCATGGATCGGATGCGACCCGCGTCGGGTTGGGTCTGATGCGTGCTGTGAGGGTCGCGTCTGAGGTCGCGCTGGGCTGTGATGCGACCCGCATCAGGTGGGACGCGGCCCGCATGGGAGATGTCTGAACTCTGCTTTTTGTCTGTTTTCGCCTATTTCCTGCAAAATCATAACCAAACTGCAGCAGTACCATATTCTATCGATATTTCAATGTAAACAGTGCAATTTAGTTATTCAAAACATAATATTTGGTCTGGAAATAGGTCGAAACAATCAATCAAATAATGAGACATCAAATTCCCCCAAGCTTAACCTTTGCTTGTCCTCAAGCAAATCATGTTTTGGTACCGGGTTTAGATTCTAAATGCAAGTTAAGTTCCTAAATGTGAAAATTTACTTGATTTGCTTCAACTAAAAACCTAAAGAATCTCTTTGCTATGATTTGGACTTTCCTTGGTCAATTTTGATTCACCTCACAAATTGATTAACAAAATTTCAAACTCTAAATGTTCTAAAACTTGCAAAGTTGATTGCTCGAAGTTATCAGTTTATCATTCTTTCACTAAATCTATGCCTTCGTTTGTAGAGATTTCTTTTTCTTTTTCAACCCCCCAAGCTTGGAACAAGCTTAGGTCAGAAAGATGCGGACTTCGTGTGTTGGTATATGCAAAAGCCTTCTCTTTTTTTTTATTTGGGAGACGAGCTCAAAGGCGCCCATTCAGGACTTATTGCCAGTACTCTTATTTTCTCCGTCTTTTTTTTTTTTTTTTTTTTTTTTTAGCACAAACCATGAATACACACATCCACCAGTGTTCACACCGATGAATATCCCAAACTTTCTTTATTTTAAATCCCTATTTCCCTATTTGAAAGGCACAGATCAGTTTCTAAATGTTATTTCGACACTCAAGTTTTCAATTATGCAATTCTCAAAACATTTGTTCCTAATCCGTTTTGTTTGGTCAATTATGAGGTTAGTTCCAATTTTCCAAGGTCATCCTAATCATATAAAAATTTTCAGATAGGTCCCTAATTTCAACAATCAAGCAAATTTTTCACCTAAAAATGCAATGCAAAGTGCTAAGAAAAGTAAACATGACCTAAGTAAAGCTACGTAAAATCAAAATAAATCCTAAAACATAAAAGTCCCCCCCAAGCTTAGCCTGAGCATTGTCCTCAATGCTTCAAGACCAAAAGATATAGAAAAGTAAAAGCAGAGGGGAAAGAAAACAGACCTGATCACTCGTCGTCAGAACCGTACCATCTCCAGTCACTCAGCATGTCCTCAATAGCGCCTACCCGTGTCTGGAGATGATGAAGGGCAGCACCCTGCTCGCGCCGCATGTCGTACAGCATGCTGTACACATCCTGAATGGTGGGGTCGGAAACAGGAGGTGGATAGGAGGGACCAGCAGAAGAAGTGGAGGGACCAGCAGCATAAGAGGTAGAGGCGTGGAACTGCGCAGGTGGCATGAAGGCATCGGCCATGAGGACATCAGTCGGGAGGAGGCTGTGGCTGAGCAGGAGGTGGTGGTGGTGGTGGTGCCTGCTCGGCTGGCTGTGGTCGAGGAAACAGCCAAGTGGCCTCGTCCTCGAAAGAGATAGGTGATGGAGAAGGCAACTCGTGCTGGCTACCATCCTGTAGGCGCCAGAAATATCGAGTGCGGTGGCCGGCCGGACCTCGCGCGATCCTGATGAAAGTCGCCTGTTGGAAAGCCCTAGCGTCCATGATAATCGGGCCCCTGGAGAGAGTGAAACCGACGAGTGATACGTCAAGCTGCTCGGCAATGAAAGTGACGTATCCCCCGATGTGGATCGAGCCACCTGT